>PVKA01003140.1:0-114202 GCA_004027165.1 Ctenomys sociabilis | reverse complement strand
AAAAAAAAAAAAAAAAAAAAAAAAAAAAAAAAAAAAAAAAAAAAAAAAAAAAAAAAAAAAAAAAAAAAAAAAAAAAAAAAAAAAAAAAAAAAAAAAAAAAAAAAAAAAAAAAAAAAAAAAAAAAAAAAAAAAAAAAAAAAAAAAAAAAAAAAAAAAAAAAAAAAAAAAAAAAAATACAAAAGAATGATAGAAAAATAATTGAAATAAATCAAGAGTTCACTAAACAAAGTAATAGGAATTCAACAGTGTTTGCTGGATTACATGGTCCTATTTTTAAATTAGTTGTTCAGATTATCAGATATAAATGTGTAAGATTCATTTAAAGACAAAACAACAACATAGAGGTTATAAGAAATTCAAAAAAGGCAAAAATTCATAGTAAAAAAATTAAGCATTAACTGCTCTTTTCAAAAGACCAGCAGAAAATGACAATACCATAATCCAAACTATATATATATTCCTCGCTTCACTTGGCATGCTGACTGACTGAAGAGGCAAAGGTCTCCATTTTCACATAGTTACTTTACTTCTTTCCGAGGAAGCAGAGCCCACCCACTGGTGATTATGAGCTCATCAACTACCTTGGGAAACTGTGCCTCACCTGCTTAGTTGAAGAATAAAAAAAGCTGTCAGAAGACAAAGAGAAAAGCATTAGGCTGTTGAGCTACCTGTTCAATGACAGAAAGCTTGTTGGATTTATCAAGATAGTAAATTTCCTATTAGGTTGGGGATGTAGAAGGAGCAGTTCAGATTTTCATGCTTCCTCTGGTGAAGAAAGTTGGCAAAGAGGGAAGTCAGATAAATTATTGGGGCCTGAGAACCACAGTCTTGGTGAGATTATCCACATTATGGACCTCATTAAAAACAGAAGTCTAATACGGGTGTCTTTTAAGCTGTAGTAAACATGGATGACTCCACCTATCTCTACCCTGAGCTGGACTAGAGCCTTGCTTTTTGAAAAGGAGCCTCAGGGTTTCCAGAGATTCACAGCAATAGTTTTCTTTCTGGTCCCATGAAAATGCTAGTGACCACTTCTCATGCAGCATTCTGGTGCATCCCTTGGGGAAGAATCATTTCTCCAGATCTGGAAATAAGGCTGGGGTCTTGAGAGGCTGTGTGGTTGTCCGTCTTGCACTCTGTCCACCCTTTGATTTCCCAGAGACTTCAGACAGGCCTCTTTGGGGTCCCTTGCAATGAATGACGGTGATCTGCTCAGGAAGACAGACTGCCTTTAACATATGTGGAGTTTCTTACATGGGAATTATTATACATGATTGCTTATTAGTGATGAATCTCCTTCTGTCGTATTACTGCATGAGCATCGATTATGGAAAAATATGAATATAGCAGTAGAAATTTCAAACTTTACTGATTTTGGTTTTGATTTCTAAAATATGCTTGCAAAACCAGATGAAATCCAGGCTCTGCTTCTGGGTAAAATAAGGTAACTGGTATTGTCTCCTAATACTGCAGACCTACTCCCACTGCACTGACTGAAACCCATGGTATGTATGTGTGCATGCTTGTATGCATGTATGTATGTATTATTGCTTTTGTTTTTTGAGATGAGGTCATAAGATCTATTTCAGGCAGGCCTTGAATCCTGATGTAGCCTAGACTGACCTCATGGTGATCTCCTGCCTCAGCCTCTCTGGTGCTGGGCTTGCAGGCACACACCACCATGCTCAGCTCTAATGAGAGCTCAGGACACGGCACGCTTGCTGGAGAACTGGTGATCTGTTCCCAGAGCCCAGAGGCTTGCTCAGTGGCTGAACAAGTGGTTGATGGGATGGCCTGGACCTGTCCGACTGAGGAGTGGAAGATAGAAGACGGATCCCACTCAGCGGTTCGCCACTGTGCTCTCTCCTTCACTGTAGTCTGCTCTCACATTGCACAGTGTATTCCTTTTCCTAATTTTACTGGGCCCAAATGCACACTGTAGAGCATGTTTATTTTTCTCCTTTTAGTAAGCCTCTTTACCTTTTGCACTTGTTTTGCTCAGTTCTTTCTTCAAGATGAGAAGGATCTAGTAAACCACCTCTGCAAAGAGACCTCAGAACCCAGCAACATAAGAGCACATGTAGTCATATGAATTCTTTATAAAAGTAACTGTAAGTCCTAAAGTGAAACAAATATACTTACCTAAAATAGACCAGATATACTACACTACTTTTCCTTTATATAGGGACCTTTGGTAGCTCTCTTTGAATTAATACAAACGAAATTATTTTTATAGCCAATTTTTACTTACTTACTATTCCCTCCAAGTATCTTTAACTTCACTGTTCTTCAATTGATATAGAGGGTAAATTTAATCATACGAAATGATTTTCCTCAGTTTTTCAGTGAATGATGTAAGAAAGATATTATTAATAGTAAATAAGGGCATAATGATCTCCTAATTTCTTTCTACTTAACAATTTCACGACTGACCTCATCAGATACAAAAGTTACATTTTTTTGTTATATAGGTCTTGTTTTAGCTCGATCTTTTAACCATTCAGGAGAAAAGTATAAAAATGAGGTATATACAATAAGGCCATAATAGTGGGCTGAGCTGTGGATGGCTCTAGTCAACAACTTCTTTGGATAGCCCACTATTATTGTGGACTGCTGAACTGTGTTGGAATGTTTCACTGAATTCAAGCACCTATAATAATTAAATGACAATGGAACGCCCATCTTAAACAAAAAGGGGGGATGCAGGGGAAGAAACATTCTGTGTTTGTATAAACAGTACAGTTAGGATAGATATGCAGTGCTTTGTCGTAGTTTTATGAGAAGAAATATATGCACTAGTGGTGTGTGGACAGGATATCCTGTCTGCGTCTTGTGCTATAGATAACCACTGGGAAGATAACAGTGTAAAAGGCGTTAGTTATTGAAACTATATGATAATTCAGCCTTGGAAAAAAAAAAGATGGGTATGCAGCTACATTCTCTTAATCCATTGGTCAGAGGCATCTGCTCTAATAGTGTCTGTGCATGGAGTATTGTGTGTGCACCTTGTGCAGCAGAAGGCCAAGACGAAAATAGTGTGCAATGGGTAAATTGTTGAATCTGTCCTAGTGGTTTGATTTGGAACTGTCTCATTGCTACTTGTTCTTCAATTAAAAAAAAAAAAAATTCACAGTACTAACACAGTCTCTGCTCTCCGTGTAAAACATGTCAAGAGGGTAAGAGGGGCTCAAGCCTTGCTGGACTTTACCGCTAGCCGGTAACGGGCTGCCACTCCTCAGCAGGTCTCAGGTACGCCTGGCCCAGTCAGGTGCGATGCTACTTGCTATGAATCAGCTGTATTTATGTTTAAGTTATGCCAATCATGGTATTGTACAATTTATATGTTATAGACAAATATGTTCATTTTTATAAAAATCCATTGGAATCCTTCAGAAAGACATTAAAACATATTGACTCAGGGGAAAGTGAAGAACCATCAACATATATGATTATTTAATAATTATATATCTACACATGTTCTACATTCAAATTACATCCAAAAGTGTCTTTAGTGACTCTCATTTAAAGCAATGACTTTATGAACATAATATTTCTTCTGTGAAGTAGATAATGTACTTTGGGTGACTTATGCTAAAAAGAGAACAATAAATGCTAAATATCAAGTTCACAATCAAAGAGATAGGTTTATTTATTTATTTTATTTATTTTTTGGCAGAACTGGGGTTAGAACTAAGTGCTTATTCCACGGAGCCATCTCCCCAGACCGGTAGGTTTATTTTTGAAAGACTGGTAAATAATTATTTGTGAGTTGTAATTATAGTATCTATATAACTTTTAATGCTTTTATGTTTTAAACAACTTTATTAATTAATGGACCAATTATTAACGCCAATTATTTTGCATAAGAAATCTTCTACTATAATTTAATGAAAACTAAAACAATTCTATCCTAAAATGACAGACATTTCTTGGAAAATTAATATTTTTTCCACAAGTTCTAGCTATTTTTGTGGGAGAAATTTCCCATTACTATGTATATATTATTTCTAGTTGTACCTGGATGAATTCTAAATTGGGAATTACTTGGTTCTCAAAAAAGAACCTGACTCATCTTTCTTTTTTTTTTGCATAAAAAAGAGAATTGTTCTAAATTGCAGCTTTGCTCTTAACTAGAATATCTGAAATATGGTGATAATGAATAAGCAGCAACAGCCAAGTATAAATAGGCACCACGCTAAGCAGTGCTGGAGGTGTAAAATGCGATTCTTATCTGCTAGATGCTTGTAATCTAGAAATAAGTTTGAGATTGCTATGATGTGAAACAGTGCTTATTATGTGTTATATGCAGCTACTGTGGGTTCACTAACCCAATGTAATATAATTGATCTGAATCATAAAGTATACCCATATGTAGGAATAGAGGACAGTGGTAAAAATGTAAGGAGGTATTGTAGCTAAAGAAAACTGCATACAGTAGAAAGCAGAGACATGTAAGTTGCCTTTGGGAAGAGCGGGCACAAATAGCTGACAGAGAAGTTGGTACCTAACATAAAGGGGCACCTAAGTACTACAAGAAATAGTTATCATGTTGAGAACCCCAGTTTGGAGAAAAATAGTTACCTTTATTTTCCTTCCTTGGCCAAGGTATAGAAAATAATTTATTTTCTCACACCTGAATATTTTTGCAATCCTCATTAAAACTCTGAACCTCAAAAAAGCTAGCAGGGGATCCATTAAACAACTCTCTTTTAAAATGCTTCTTAATCAGATGAATTTTTGATTAGAGAGGAAAGCTATATGTGAGTTTGTTGATCCTCTAATCAGGAAATCCCACTTCTAAGTTATGGAAAGTGTTCCTATTTTCCAAGTGACCCTTTGGGTGTTTATTATCTGTCCTGAAAGGTCAAGATTGCCATAAATCTTATAATTTCATTTCTAGACAGTAAAACCCTCACGGGTCCCCCATTACTGATTTCACTAGGTTTGACATAATGAAACTCTGTAATTAAATCAAAGCATTTTAGATTTTTTATTTTTTTCTGGCTAAACCAGGGATTGAACCCAGGCTCTTGTGCTTAAGGAAGGGAAGCACTTATTCTGCTGAGCCATCTCTTCAGCCCCCAACTTTCTGTTTAGGAATCTTTGTTATTTCTCAAACACAGTAGCAGTAGGCATGAGAAGATTGTGAGCAAGTTCCAGAATTTAATGTGAAAAGGGATATTTAAGGGATAATTTCAGTTATCATTCCTAATAGTAGTACATGGAAGTTATGCTGAAATGATGAAATAAAAGGGAAGTTCAGGAATTGTCTGTCGCTATATTTGTCTACTTCTAGTCTCTCATTTTCACAGGTTTCTGGTTTGAATGTATATGACTTTACTGCAAGGACTTGTAGGTTATCAATTACCTTCTCCTAATATCTAATTGCTATTTGGAGGTTTTATTTTATTTGAACTCTCTCCTTTCTTGGCATAGTTGAGGCAACTGGCTCCCACATTATTCCACATTATCCTGATTTCCTTCCATCTTTTCTGTCAGCTCATTTGCAGTTGCTATTGTCGATTTGTCTTCCTTAGACTTTCATTTATTTGATTTTAAAAAATATTGTATTTGCTTAATGAGAAAAAGGAATGAAATGGTTTCAAAACATGGTTAGTAGGACAGATACAATAATTGATACATTGCATATTGTTGCCTTCATAGTACTCAGAGAACAACATCAAGAAATGATATCTTTAGACTGTCAATTAAATGGGAGTATTTCTCAAGAATCTTGTAAATGTCACCATTTCCACTCTCAAGGACATACCAAGTAACTCCACATGCTCCCGTCTCAGCTGCCTTCTACCTGCTGGAGTCTCAAATCTATGTCTTCAGCTCAGATCACTCTCTTGAGTACAAGAGAAGACTTCTATGAACTAGCCTATTGGACATGAAAAAGCTCTGCCCTTCACTCTGCCTTAGTACACAAAGCAGAAATATAGGGATGAACTTTGATTTTTCTTTTCTTCTTCTTCTTTTTTTTCTTTTAAATGTGCTTAGTACAGGGTCTACAGGGCCTCACTACGCAGACCAGATTCTCAGTGATCCTTCTGTTTTCAGCCTCCCAAACGCTGGGATTACAGGCACACGCCACCATGCCCTGTGTCAATGTGCTCCGGGGGTGGGGCTAGCATAGCACACCAGAGGTGGAACCCCGGTCCCTACACCTGTCTAGGTGCTTTAGTCTGTTGAGCTATCTGGCCAACCCTAACTTTGATTTTTCTGGCCCACCCACATTCCAGCAATCATATGAATTATTGAAAATTTAATTTCTATGTGTTAAATATCATTTACACTTGCTTGTTTCTCAGCACTCATGGCTACTACATAGTCCTGGTCAACAATTTGTTCCTCTTATAGCTTTCTAGCTAACCTCCTTACTGGTCTTAGCCATCTTCAACCTATTCTACATAGTCCACCACATGATCTTTCTTTATCATGTTTCTGGTAATGTTTGCTACTTCCTTCCTCAGCTCTTTGTCCAGATCCTTGTTCCTCTACCCCACAGTAAAAGCCTCTAAATACTTGTTTCTCTTTGCCTCTGTAGCCTCATCCCTCACTACTTTCTCTTTGCTAAAGCCCTGCAGGTTGCTCCTTCTGTCTACCCTACCGCTCACTCCCTAACCCATACCAATATAAACGTTAATTCCTTTTAAAATGATTTTATTGAGAAACAAATAATAATGAGACAGTTTCAAAACTGATTAGTATGACAGCTTCAATAATTAATACATTGCATATTGTTGTCTTAGTGGTTATTCATTGTATAAGATGCACACATCATATCCTGTCCACAAACACTAGTAGAAAAAAAATTTTTATTCATTGAATTAAGAGAATGTAGCTGTATATCTAGCTATTGTCTTTTAAATATTGTAGATGTGTGAATTCAGGAAAATATTCCAATATAGTCCAGTAATATAATAGTAGTGGGTTATCATAAGATTGGCAATGTTGAATTGTTGACCTGAGCCTTTTATAGCTGAATATTAATATGGCTATTCTTTTTATACCTCATTTTTATACTTTTCTGTTGGATGGTTAAGACAGAGACAAAGCAAGACCTATATAATAAGAAACATAACTTTTATATCTGATAAGGTCAGTCAAATACCCTCAGGATTTATTCTGTAATCCTGTGCCACACTGTGTAGATCCTGTGTTAGTGTCAGCCATGTGGATGTGTCATGGCCATTGCTTGACCAGTATGCTCTCTGTGAAAGCCTGAGAGAAAGTTTTCTCTCCATGTGACTCTCCTTAGGCACACTCTACATCATCAATCACATTTCTCTGTGGCCCCATAATCTCCTTGATCAGAAAAATTGGGACACAACTGAGTTATATGATGGTACAGTACAGGTTCTCCTATGTCTTGAGTTTTCACTGACCTTGAAAACCTAGGGTCAAAATGTTGGCTGTCCTTGCAGCCCTTCTATTTCTCTAACTTTTGGTCTGCAAACTTAGGTTCCAACTTAATTTCTATTGATTTTCCAGAAGAGAATCCTTCAGGGTGAAATGATAAGATCTACACAGTTTTCAAACAATTAAGAAATGAAGACAATAAGTAAAGGTAATGAAGCAAATTAATAAAAAAGTCAGTACTATTGCATTTTAGATTTATAATTCCTCTCTTTTCTATATGATTTATAAGGCAATTGCCTAGGACCAATAATGATAAGCACACAATGCCTAAAGATATAATTTGCAATGATTAAAAATGTCAAAGGAGTGACTAGAATATTATGTATTATTGACATTGTTATAAATTTGAAATCAATTATTACAATTTCAGGATATTGATTATAATTTGCAGAGTTACCACTAAGAAAATAAGCAAAGCATATACACTAAAATCAAAGAGAGGGGAATCAAAATGGAACATGTGATGGTGAAACTTCATTGTCAACACAACTGGAGGAGACTTCTAGAGAATGAATGATGGGTGCCATGCAATGATATTTACAGCTGACTATGCCATTAAAAGGTGGGTCTAGATTGAGGTAGTCACTGGAAATGAGCCTTCAGAAGTTACACATCTCACTGGTGTGGTGCCTCTACTCTGCTCTCTGCCTGCTAGGAGAGCAGCTTTGCTTCACTACATCATTCTGCCATGAAGTTTTACTGTGGAGCTAGCTGATTACAGACTGAACTTTCTGAAAAAGCAAGACAAAGAAACCTTTTCTTTAAGTTATGGATGTAAGCAGCAGGAGAGCTGACAAATATAGACAGAAATGAGGTCATTGCTGGCACTGTGTGTGACCATGTGGTTCAGGAGCCTTTTAACTGTTTTATGAGAGGAACTTGGAAAGTCTTAGAGGTATAAGCTAGAGAAGCTCTAGATTATTATAAGCAGAACTTCACAAGTGAGTATGGTCAGAATTCAGAAAAACAGAAAACTGATTGGAATGTGGACAGCAAAGGCAAAACTCAGGAGGCTTCAGTTGGAATCAACTATTCTATTGGGAAATAGAGTAAAAGCCATGTATGTTACACTGTGGCAAAGAATTTGTCTACATTTTGCTTATGTCCTGACACTTTTTTAGGAGACTGAGTGTAATGGTCGTGGACTAATTGATCTGGCAGAATAAATCTGAAGACAGCCCAGTGTTGGGGTTGCAGTAGGGACACTGTTGACTGCTTTTGACCAGTATGGTTTAAGTATTTTATAAATTCAATCTTGGTCAGAAAGTCTCCATGTGTGAAGTTGGGGCCAAAAGAGTTGTAGTTGGTGAAAAAAATCACAGTAATATGGTTAAAAAGAAACCAATAATTTTGAAATAAGACACAAAAATACTATGAGGACATCTCAAAAATCAGTAAAGCCTTACTTATTTCATACTCAAAGTTATAAAAGTATAAAACTTTTATTTGAATAGAGAATTCCTAGGACCTCTGCTTGAGAAAGCCCACCTAGGAACTGGTTCTCCAATATTTATTTCACCATGTTCAGCCATTCAGGTGCTCTGAGATCACAATGGCCATGATCCAGAGAGGCCCAGCTACTGCTCCAGTTGGCAGTCGGCCATGGAATTTTCCATTAAGATACATGCAATGCAAAGGTTGTGGTGTTACCAAAGCTTCCCTCCAACTTCAAAGGAAAGCCTGGGAGTCCTGACAATGTGACCTTGCAGGGCATATACATAAAGATAGTGAATGAAGGCAAAGGCACAGTGGAGACCCCAAGAGTCAGAGATGCCAGAAATATGGAATATCTGTCAAGGAAAGTCACAGGCAGTAAAGAAAGCCAACCTAGGAAGGAGATGATATGGTCCAAAACTGGCAAGGCTGTAGGACTGGGGCTGCCCAAACCCTATAGACCTGACATGGTAGCACTGAATGCACCAGATGCTTGACATAAAGCTAAGGACTTACTGTTTGGTCTGTTGGTTTCTGGTTTTACCTATTCTTTTCTAGACTCTTATTCTTGCCTTTAAGAATGAGATTGTTTATCCTGTGCCACTATACCCTATAATTATAAAACTTATTTTATTTATCTTTTTCAGACAGGGTCTCACTATGAAGTTCAGTTTGGCCTTGAGCTCACTTTGTAGCCTAGGCTGGTTTCAAATTCACAAAGATCCTCTTTCCTCAGCAACCTGGTTGCTGAGATTACAGGCATGTGCCATTTCAGGAATTTATAACTGACTTTGTCCTGAGTCTCAAAGATGACCTTTGACTTCAGCAATGCTGAAACTATTGAGACTTTGGAGAAAGAATTATTCTATTATTGATGGGAGATTATATTATTAGAGCTTATATTTTAAGCCCCAAAACAAGTCTTAAAATTATTCACATTGAAATCCTACAAAATATCTTGTGTAATCACAATAGATTGAATTAGAAAAGGAACACTCAAAAATAAACAAATATATGGAAATTAAATAAAATTCTCTTAACAAATAGGTTAAAAAAGAAATGAAAACATATTTAGAAAATTATTTTCAATGCATTAAAATGAAAATACAACATACCAAAGCTTGATGTTACAAGAAATGTAGTGAGTAGGGGAAATTATTAATTATATATATTAAAAAAAGAAACAAATTAAAAACTAAGTTCACAACACACACACACACACACACACACACACACACACACACACACACACAAGTAAAGAGCAAACGAGACCCAAAACAAAGTGTAGGAAAGACATCATTTAGAAATTAAATGCAAGGGGGATTATAAAATAGTAGAGATAATCAACAGATCAGTTTTTTTTTGGGGGGTGGGGGGCAGAACCAGGGATTGAACTCATGCCTTTGCGCTTGTCAGGGAAGCACTTATTCCACTGAGCCATCTCCCCAGCCCCAACAGATCAGTTTTTGAAGACTACTAAATGAAGAAACCCTTTGCTAAACTGAAAACATTACCTCTTTTTATATAAAATAAACACTATGAGAACATTACAGTTGATTTTATGTGATGTTATTTTTACCTTAACCCCCCATTCTTGCAAAACAGTTGAACTTTCTCATTTCTCCGTATGTGAACATCCCTGTTTACTGTAGCTGTGAGACACCCTGAGGCCTATTGCTCTTCCTCTCACATGGCTGTACTGTGTGCTCTCACTGACTGTGGAGGTTACATTCCACACACCCTCATGATAAGTGGAGATCAGCAAAGTAGTGACGTTATATTTATTTTAATACATATATATCCTTTATAAAACCTTCCCACATTCATAAATCTTTTCCACACTTTTAAAAACTCTTCTCATCTTAAGAACTCTTCTTCTAATTTATTTCCTTAACCATTTTCTATAATTTTAACAACATATGTATATTCTATGGTTCTGCAAAATCCCACTATAGCAAAAAATCCACGATAAATAATTTAGAATAATATTTTTTGAAAATCCAAGAAACAGTGAGTTCACAAAAGTCAAACTGCTAAATAGTGAGGGATTAGTGGACCTGTAGGGAAAGGAACTGCTGAAAAGCAAAGAACAACTGGTATGAGGGAAAGAAGAAAGGCTTAAAAGGTGAGCTGTGTGTTAGTTTTTGCTCAGGAACTGTTGTATCATTTGCACGTGTAGGACAACCTTAGAGTTATAGGAAGAGATGGAGGACAATATACCGTATACCTGACAATATGCCATGGCTGACTCCCTCAAGTACAGATCAGGAATACTGACCTCAAGTCAGACCTTCTTAAACTCAGCATGAACACCTGTTCCAGTACCCATTCCTCCACAGCTATTTGAAGTGTAACAATATTGCAAATGAAGGATATTTAAGAGCAATTAGGTTCTTGTGCTGAGTAGGTGTTTAGTTTTGAAAAGTCTGTCACAAAAGCTTACAGAGAAACACCTTTAAAGATAGAAAGCATTTGTCCCTCTCTGCTCTCTGGCCTCCAGAGTACTACAGAAAAATAGCTCAATATGCAGATGGTCAATCCTTCTGAAGATTAAGAATCAATCAGATTATTTAGGAATTATTACAGTTCTTTTCTTTTTCTTTTCAGACTAATTACAAATTGCATACCATTTTCATCGAAGTACCTATTATAAGAGATTCTGCCTTTATTTTGCAATTATTTAGCACTGATTAATCAGAACAGACATATAAATTAAGTTTTTGCTTTCAGGATTAGGTTCTTATACTATTCAACATAACATTCTGGTTTTAAGAGGTGGATTTCAGATGAACTATAAAAGCAAAGTTATTTTGCAGATGGTTACTGAACAATATTATTTAAATAATTGATTTTATTACAATTGCAAAAGAGAAGCCTCTCTAATTGCATGGTTTTGTAGACAGTGTTAAAAGAAAAATTCCTTAGGCCAACAAGATATAGTAATTTGAGAAAACATTTCAGGAATCTGGTAGCTCCCAGAACAGACCCCGAGGACTCTAACCAACAATGTGGTCAGAGAGCATTTATGGGAAAACAAAAGCAAGGCTATGAAATACAAAAGGTAACGTACAACAAGTAAAATCAATTGAGTCAGATAAGGCAAAGTGAATGGCATATGCTGCAGGATACTAATCAGCTTTTCTTCTGAATGGTTAACAACCTAAGATCACAAGTCAGAGTTGGAGAAATAGAAGAGCCACAAGGCCTGCCAACATTTTGGCCCTAGCCTTTCAAGGTCAGCGAAGACTCAGGACATAGGAGAACCTGTACTGCAACATCATGAAACTCAGGTGAGCTCCAAATTTTCTGAACAAGAAGATTATGGAGCCACAGAGGAAAGAGATTGAAGTTCTATAGTGTGCCTGGGGAGAGTCACATGAAGAGAAAACTTTCTCTCAAGCTCTCACAGAGAGCAAACTGGTCAAGAATTGGCTGTGACTCATCCACATGGATGACACAGACAAAGGAACTACAGAATAATGTACAGGACTACAAGATAAACCCTGAGAGGACTTCACTGACCACATGGGAAATATAAAGTTTATGTGTTGGTATATAAGTCTTGATCTATCTAGGTCTTAACCATCCAGCAGAAAAGTATAAAAATGAAGTATACATCGTGAGCCCGTAATATTAAGCTGAGCTGTAAATGGCTATGGTCGACAATTTCTTTGAATAACTCACTATTGTTGTAGAATGCTGAACTGTGGTGTCAGTTCAAGCACCTAAGTTAGTTGAATGTCAATGGAGTGCCCACTTTTGACAGGTGTAGACAGAGGAAGGTGTGTAGAAAGAAAAAATCATGATGTGTGTGTATAGACAGTACAGGTGGGATAGATAACGCTATGCGTCTACATAATTCTATGAGAGGCAAGATCTGCACTAATGGTGGTTGGACAGGATATTATGTTGGCTTCTAGTACTACGGTCATCCACTAGGTAAATAATTATTGAATTTTTGATATAATTCAGGTATAAAAAGATAAGTAAGCAGCTACACTGTTAATTCACTGATGAGATATCTGCTAAAATAATATCTGTAAATATAATATCATGTATGCACCTTGTACAATACCAAAACATTATGAAAACAGTTTGCAATGTATTAATTTATGGAATCTGTCTTGTTAAGGTGTCTTGAAACTGTCTGATTGACATTTGTATTTCAATAAAATAAAAATAAATAAATAAAGCAAGGCTATAGTTAATCAGGCAGTCAGCTGGTGACAGTTTAGTTGCTTAGGGCTGGATTAGTTAATTAGCTTCAGAGCCTCTGCAATTAGCCAGCCTCAGGGTGATTAAACTCTTATCTTGCTTTGGTCTATTCAGTCTACTGCAGGTGCTCAGTTCCCATCCACGGCCTTCCACAAACATGTAACCATAAAGGGAAAGGAACTGCTGAAAAGCAAAGAACACTGGTATAAGGGAAAGAAGAAAACAAAAAGGGCAAATTAAAATATATATAGCTAAGAATGTTGTACTACTAATTTCCATTAGTTTATTGAAAGGAAAAGTTAGTGCTTGTAATGTTTGATCAGTTTTGCACGCCTGCGTCTGGTAATCAGAGCAACTACTTTGTTGTTTTTTTGTTTTTGTTTTTGTTTTTGTTTTTTGTCTTTTTGAGACAGGGTCTCACTGTGCAGTTCAGGCTGGCCTTAAGCTCACTTTGTAGCTCAGGCTGGTCTCGAACTCACAACAATCCTCCTGCCTCAGCCTCCCTAGTGCTGGGATTACAGGCCTGCGCCACCACGCCCGGCTAGAGCAACTACTTTGAAGACAACACTAGGCAGCATGACAACCGTTGTTAATTTCCTATTATCTTGTTTTTAAATTCTGTGTCATTTTTATTGTTTTTTCTCTTTAAAATTAAAAATTTAAAAAGAAAAATGTCTAAAATACACCATTCTAATGTTAGCATTCACATCTTGATCCAGTCTTGTAACTCAAGATTTAATTATGCAGCTCGAGAAAAGCCCTCTCCCTCTGATATACAGGCCAATCCCACATAGGTATCCCCATGGATTCTATAAAGCAAGGCTCTTTTTAATCAAGACTGTCTATCTTGACATATGGAAGAAATGATAATAGCACACAGTTTCTCTAGATAGGGTCATTTTTAATATAGTTTATAAAGATCTACGGGCTCCATTTTTCAGGCTCCTTAGCATACATTTATGGACAATTAAGGGATTAGACCACATCATATCACAAAATGATGATAAACTTATCGACAAATATGGTGTTATTACTTAACATGTGTTACAATTAAAAAAAAACAAAAAACAAAAACAACGAAAGAAACCCACTACATTCTCAAGGAATAGCTGCATGATTTTAGGTTCTACTCCCATATAAAAGAAAAGTCAAAAATACTTTTTAAAGTTCTGAAGTATCCCTTGCATTATCTTTAAATTAAGGAAATCATACAACATGTATTAGCTAGCAAAAGAAAACTATAAGCACAGAAATAATTCATGAGATAACCATTCAGTTTGATATTTTAGCTGGTATTATTGATGTCATTTTCAGTGAAACTTTTAGAAATTAATTAGAAAGTGCTGCTCTGGTTACCCCTTGGTTGTTGTGCTATTTAATTACTTATACCTTATCTCACCACTAGATGAAAAATCATCTGAATGAAGGTACATTGCAAGTTCCGAAGGGCCTACTACTACATTGCCTTGCCTCCATGGCTCAGAAGTTACATGCGCTGCAATAAAGACACCTATTCTTAGATGCAACGTGATTATTTTATTAAAAATATAATACATTTTAAAGTCAAAATTCAAAACAAGTAAACAAACATAAAGAAAGGAAAAGGAAACTACATGAATTTACAATAGTTATATGTAAATATGGTTAGCATTTGTGTGAATTTTATTATCTAATAGTTTTGAAACATACATAAAATTTTTATAATACTAGGAAGATAGTGTTATAATTCATATTTTGGTTTGTTTCGTGTATGTTCTCTGAAAATTGTAGTATAACATTGTATGTTTTATGAATAGTATGATTTTTTTATAGCCTGCAGCCATTTTTTTCATAGTTTTTAAACTTCATTTTTGTTTTTTAAAGAGAATAAAATGCAGTTAAAAATAGAAATGATGCACAATTTTACTATGCAAAAAGAGGAATTCAACAATATTATACTGCATATTATTGTGTTCAAATTAGTTGTTGAGACTATCTGATATAAGAATGCAAAATTGGTCAAAACATTATAAAAAATTAAAAATGAGAAAAAAATTTATGCATTAACTGCTCCTTTCAATGGACCAGGAGAAATCAGCAGTGCAATTAGCCAGCTATCCTGTGAATATGCGTATATATTTCTTTTTCTCTTTCTCTTTTTCTTTGGTCCTTTACCTCATTCCAGTTGTTCCTTTCCTTTGAACACATTCTTTCCCTTCTACAATATCTGTTGTGGCTTTCAGATTTTATTTACTCTTTCAGGTTGTTACAGTAATGAGACAAATGATGTTTACATACGCAGACCTTATTTATTTCACTTACGAGTATGGTCTTTAGTTTTATCCATTTACTAATATAAGCCCTGAGTTTGTCATTTTTATAGCTGAGCAATACTCCACTATACAAAAAAAAAAAAATATCTACATCTTTTTATCCATTTCTCTGTTGATGGGCATTTGTGTTCTTTCCAAGATTTAGCTATGACAAATTGTGCTGCTATAAACATGGGTGCACATATATAACTTCAGGATTATGTTTTCATTTCTTCTGGAAAAATATGGGACCTCCAATCCTAGTGTTTTGAGGAATCTCCATGCTGATTTTCATTCTAGTTGTACCGGAATACATGCCCACCAAGAGTGGAGAATGGTTTCGTTTTCTCCCCAGTTACTCCAGCATTTGTTATTCATTGACTTCTTCATGATAATCATTCTTTCTGGGCTGAGACAGAATCTCAGTGCTGTTTTAGTCTGTATCTCTTGAATGATCAATAATGTTGAACATTTTTTCTTATATTTATTTGTCATCTGTATTTCTTCATCTGAGAAGTGTGCATTCATATTCAATTCCATTTTTGGATTCAGTCTTTGAATTTTGGGGGCCTGATTGTTTTTTTTTAATTCTTCTATCTAGGTTCTAGATAGAAGTCCTGTATTTTCAAGATTCCTACCTACTTTCTCCCCCTCAGTAGATGTGGTGTTTCTGTTTTAATACTTATATCTTTGATTCATTTTTTATTTACTTCATAGGGACAGACATGGGTCTAGTTTTACCCTTCGTGGAAAGCCAGTTTTTCTAGCACCATTTATTATAGAGGCTATCTTTCTTTCAGTGAATATGTTTGAACCCTTTGTCAAAGATAAGGTGGCTGAGTATGTTTGTAGTTGTGTCTGCATCTTCTAACCCATTTCATTATTCTGTACGTGTGCTTTTTGCCAGTACCATGCTGATTTTATTCTAGTAGCTTTGTTGTGTCATTTCAAGTTAGGAATTATGATGTTACCTGCCTTTCCTTTGTTAGCCAGGATCACCTTTGTCCTTGTAGTCTATTCTTGTTTCAGATGAACTTTGGGAATGTTTTCTGTAGGTCTGTTAGGTATACTCCTGGTATTTTAATCAGGATTGCATTGAATCTGTACAACAAATTTAGAAGTACAGCCCTTTTCACAGTCTATCCATGAGCCAAGGAATATCTTTCCATTTTCTGAAACCCTCTTCAATCTCTTGTTTCAATAGCCCAAAGTCATTTAATCAAATCAGCTTTTATTATCAGCCACACACTAATGCATATTTTTCAAATGAATCTTTGTGCTTACCCTTGTGATTCTACTTTTCATAAAAATAAAATAACTCAATTTTTAAAAAATTCTTCAATACATGTTACTAAATATAGAGGAGTTAATCATTAAAATTCCCTCTAGGGGCCAGCCCAATAATTCAGTGGACTGAAGTGCTTACTTAGGAAGGTGCAGAAGCCACCGTCTGATCCCCAGTGTGCTGTGCCCGCCCACCCTGCGGTGGCATGTGCCAGGAAGCCCTGCACTCAGAGGCTGAAAGCAGGAGGTTCACCGTGAGTCTCATCTGTGTAGTGAGACCTTGTAAGACCTTGTACTAAAATACATAGAAATAAATAAGTAAGTACAATAAAATAAAATTTCCTCTGGAATAGTGTATTGTAACCTTCGGTACTTATTATTGTTAATAATTATAATTTTTAAAGAAACCAACATTTTATACTGAAATTCATGAGATACTGCACCATAGAGTATTTTCTCTGCTTTAATTACTAGATTCTTTGAATATCTTTGTGTGTATTGTTATATTTATACATTTCTTTTAGACAACTACTTGATTATTATTTTAAAAACCAGTTATTTGTCTTTTAAATAGAGAAGTAGAATTATATAGTCTAGTGACTGCATGTTATTAGATATATAATGTGCAAGTGTTTTATCCTCTTCAGTGGGTTTTCATTTTTCTTTCTTGATAGTGCCCTTTGATGTGCAAAATTTAAAACTTTTGAAGTTCAAGTCAAATTTCACTTTTAGTGAACCAGAGAGATAGCTCAGTGGAATAAGTGCTTGCCTCGCAAATGTAAGGTCCTGAGTTTGATCCCTGGTACCACCAAAACAAAACAAAACAGCAACAAAAAACAAATTTCTTTTTTATTACTAGTGCTATTTTGCTATCACCCTGATGATTTTAATATTTATACTTGTATTTGCCACTTCTAATAAGATTTTTGTGATTTTAGTTTTTACATTTAGATCTTTGTTAGAATTAATTTTTCATGCATTGTATAAGGTACAGTTCTAAGTTTATTATTTTTGCTGGAGTTATCTAGTTGTTTTCAAATGTGTGTGTGTGTGTGTGTGTGTGTGTGTGTGTGTATTTCACTTCATATATATTTCAGTGAAAAGACTATGTTTTCCTATTAGAATAATGAAAAACTAAATTTACCAAGAACATAAAGGGTTTAGCTCTTCATTCTCATTCTTATAATGATACACAGGTACCTTTTTATTCCAGTACTTCTTTCTTATTTGCTATAGCTTCAGAGTAAACTTTGAAACCAACTGTGGGAAATGTGTGACTCGCACCCACTTTATAATAGTCTCAGCCACGTTCTCAAGTTTCCATTCCTCTGCTGAGTTAAGTTCCTGGTTCTTCTTACCCCATCTATTTCCCGTAAGTCTCTTGCTATGCCCCAGAGGTGGGACTTCTTGTCATAGCTGGTTGCCTAGTTACTTGCACCTTTTTACCCTCTGACGTCATTTCCCTATGCCTCCACTATATATACCCAGAGTTTCCTTTGAATAAATGAGACTTGATCAGAATCCTGTCTTGTCTCCGTTTCTCGCGTCTCCTGTCCCTTGTCCCTTCTTCATCCCTGCTCCTTTCCCAGGTGACCCGTGTTGACTTCCCTGCTGGAAAGGATAAATGGTGCCCAACGTGGGGCACTCTGGTACGAAGGATCCAGTAATGGAGCCGTTCAAGAAGGCCGGCGCAAAGTGAAAGTAAAGAGGCCGTGCCACGGTGACCTGCTGTGACGCCTGAACCTTGGTAAGAGAATAGCACCCCATTCCCATTCCTCCCGACATGGGACAGCAGTGAGTGAACATGAAAAGTTTGATGAAGGCTTGAACAAAGCATTAAAGGCGTGAGGAATAAAAGTTAAAATGAAACAATTGACCCAGTATTTTGGATTCATCCATAAGGTGTGCCCTTGGTTCCCCCTAGAGGGCAAGATCAATTCTAAAACATGGCAGAGGGTAGGTGATGCTCTGCAAGATTATTATAGGATCTTCAGACCGGAGAAGATCCCTGTGACTGCCTTTTCTTGTGGAATCTCGTTGGTGAGATCCTCTAGAAACGGCATTGGGATCCCGTAGTTGACCAGGTTCTCAGAGAAGGGGAACATCTCCTTCAATTTTCCACCAAGAATACACCGGCGGCCTCCCAGGCAGATTCTGATTCCCTTTCTTCTGCTGATAAGGAGGAACCAGAGGGGGCTGCACAGTTAGCAGTCACCCCCAGTGCCTCGTCTGATGACGCCATGTTGGTGCTTGCGAGGGCCCCGTAATGTGATTTCGCCCAGTGCGCCTCCTGAACCTATAATTGCCCCAGGGATGAGTAACCTGTGCCGTGATCTCCATGACTTGATAGTTAGTATTGATGGCTCTGATAAAGGAGCCTTTGATCTGGAAACCTCCGGTGACGAGGCAGCTGAGAACTGCCCGTCATCACCGCCGGTACTTCCCCTCTCCCCAAAATTGAGGGGACACAAACCATCCCTTCCCATAATCCAGGAGTTAGAAATGAGAGTGGAGGCTTTCCAAAAATAAATTCGATTGGAAAACCAGAACCATGACCTTACTAAGGAGCTCGCAGCACTTCGCCTCAAATGGGCCGTTCATGAGCCACCTGCCATTTTATCTTCAATTTCCTCCCAACTGTTGCCAAAGAACAAAATGGCTGCCGCTTGGGCGTTTCCTGTAACTGAAACACAAAGGGCGGGAAACAAAGGGGAAGAACCTCAAACTATCAGAACTCACACCCCTTTTGACTTAAAATCTTTAAAAGAACTAAAGAACGCTGTCACACAGAATGGCATGACGGCCTCTCATATACTCACTGTACTGGATTCCATGACTCAAGGATGGCTGACCCCTAAGGACTGGCATACATTATCCAAGGCTGCCTTGTCCTGTGGAGATCATTTGCTTTGGAAGTTCGAATATCAGGATTATTGTGAGTCCACTGCTAGAAAGAATGCTGAGACAGGCAATGGCTGGATGTATGAGATTCTGGCAGGCACAAAAAATTTCTCCACAACAGAGGCACAATCTAGATAAGATGCTGGGCTATTTTCTCAAATCCAGTTGGCAGCAACTAGGGCCTGGAAGAGATTGCCCTCCCATGGGGAGGCCACCGCCTCCTTCACTAAAATAAGACAGGGTCCGGGAGAACCCTTTGTAGATTTTGTTCATCAGCTGCTTCAAGCCGCCAAGAGGTTGTTTGGTAATGTGGAACAAAACTCTGATCTTGTCAGACAATTAGCTTTTGAATACACTAATACTGCCTGCCAAGCTGCTATTAGACAATACAAAAAGAAGGCTGATTTAACGGGCTACAGAAGCCTCTGTTCGGTATTGGAGCTGCTTACCAACAGGGTTTTGCTATGGCTACCGCCCATAAGGATAATTTTATCTCAACAAAATAAAAATAACTGTTTTAACTGTGGAGAATTTGGTCACTTTGCTAAAAACTGCAAAAAAGGTTCCTTTAAATGTCAAACAGTTGGTTTCAAGTGACTCGGCACTGGGTCAGGGGGAAGGGCACAAACTGAGATGGGGGGGCCCATGCTCACATCCTAGGCTGATCCAGATAGGCATCTGCAAGATAGGTTCAGCCGCAGAGGCCACGGCTACAGGGCCCTAGCTCCTTTAAAGCTTCAGGTAATGTGGGCTCAAGAAAACCTTTTTAAGTACTAAGACCACTAAGCTGATCCTAGGCGCTGGACCAGCACACCTGTCGAGTAAAATCAACCAAAGATAGCCCTAGTGCTAAAGTTCTTCAGGTTTTGTTTGGTGTAATCAGTGCTGTTTATTCAGGAAAATCAAAGTTATAATTCTATCCACCCAAATCATTGTTTAAACCACACCAGATTCTTATGTTGCACAATTGGTCATCTTTGCTGAAAGTTTTGAAATTGTTAAAACTAAATAGTTGCTTAGAAAATAAAAATTGCTTAGAAGAAAAGCATTTTAATGGCTTTTCAAATGCAAATGTGGGTGGCCTCTAGGTGGGGCAGCTCCAAAGATGTAAGGCCATTGTTCTAAGGTATTTTAAAAGATTACTTAAATTCTTTTAATTCCTAGTTAAGTTTGATTGTTTTTTTTTTTTTACTGTCCTAAATTAAAAATAACATTAAAAATAAGGATTTGATATTTTACAAACAAATGTAAAACTTTAAAATAATGTGTAAAAGCCATGGGTTTAAACAGTCACTTGATTTTGGCAGTCCATTTAAATAACAAAAGGCCTAGTGGTGGCCTCCAAAGTCCAGTGTATGATCAAAATTCTGTTAAAGCAAAGGGGAGTCAATCCTGCCAATTCCACTTGTCAGTATCTACTATTAAATTTTTATACTTTTACAGCAATAGAACAACAAACCAGGTAAGGGAAAAAAAAAAAAAAAAAAAAGGCTAAGAAGGGTTCTTTGGAGAGATCTCCATACCGGACAATACAAGGGACTCAGTCCACAACCAACCTGGGGCAAAGGATGAGCTTGTGTTTTTCCAGAGAATGCTAACCGGCCTAATTGGGTACCAGACTGTACTGTCAGGCTGTACCATGGAGCCAGATCTAAAGAAGTTAACAGCGACCAGGCTACATCCAGCCCGGGGCCTCTTCAAGGAACTGAACAAATGGAAATATGAGGTCTAAATAGGTGACAAAATATGTAAAAATAATTAAGTTAAGTTTTTTTCAGTGTTGTCAAAAAATACAAAATATACACATCAATTATAGATGAAAGATTTCATTCCTTCCAAGCTTTTCTAATAAGAGATCTCTAATAACTGATAAATAACAAAATGTGATTAGTCTACTTATAAAATTTCTAAAGCTTGCAATACAATTGCTATAATTTAATTTGGCCAAATATCTGAGTGCACTCTTGATTTTTTTAAAGGGGTTTATGTGTCTGTGTGTTTATGTGTCTTTCAATGAACAGCTGTTTCTTTTTTTCTTTTTTTTTTTGATTATTTGTTCCAAATATAATTTGAGATATAGAGTTGAAAGCATGCTTTTTCCTAAATTAACAGTCTTAAAGTGATACTAAAATTGTTTATATACATCATAAGGTTTAATCTAATTAAACAAAAATTCTTTAGAGTGAAAAAAATTATTAAGAGAGGAGTCCAGTTGATGAATAAGAGGTGTGGCCAACCTTTTTATTCATTAATGAGGAGCTCCCAGTAATCTTAATAGTCTCTTAAAATAAAACAACTTTGAATAAGAAGAGATGATTGGTTAAAAGTGTTATACAAAGCAAAACAAAATATTAAAGTATATCAAAATGTCATCAGGATTGACTTACTACAATATTCTATATGGTTTTGATTTCTAAGTGTCTACAAAAATGTGTAACTTGTCTGCTATTCTATAGACCTATCAATGGGTAATTATAAAATGAGCTAATAAAAGCTTAAAAAATGCTTATAAAACAAAAAAAGGGGGAATGGTACCCCACAAGGGGGTCACCTAGAAATATTTTACCTCATTCTTTATTCATCCTCAATTTTTTTAAAATTTGGATGCCAATGGACAATCAGCAGCCACTCACAAAGCCCTTAATGCCTCTAGCCCTGATTTGGCTAAAGATTGTTGGCTGTGCATGACCTTAGGCACCACCATGCTCCTCGCTATTCCCTCAAATTCTACCCCACATAGCATTGTAGATCTCAAAAACCAGAATTTTAGTGCTGTCCTCCCCGTTAGGGTTCAGTCTGTGGCTTTCAAAAACTCCTTCTGTATATAGGGGAACATCCACAATGCTAGTTACTCTGTTGATGTTAGATTTGTCACTTTTACCAACTGTAGTCAGATGTCCAATCACAGTGACTCTATTTGCCCCCAGTAGGGGCACGTGTTTATATGTGGGGGAAGTTTAGCCTTCACATGTTTACCTGCCAACTGGACAGGGCTATGCGTCATGGCTGCCCTATTACCTGACATAGATGTCATCCTTGGAGAAGAGCCCGTGCCAATCCCTAGTTTTGATTATACTGCAGGCTGCACTAAGAGAGCAGTCCAGCACATCCCTTTATTAGTAGGACTAGGAATCACAGCAGCCATGGGAACAGGTACAGCAGGATTAGGGGTAGCAGTGCATTCTTATACCAAACTAATCAGTTGATCGACGATGTACAAGCACTGTCTGGTACTATTCTAGATATCCAAGATCAGAAAGATTCTCTGGTGGAAACAGTCCTCCAAAATAGGAGAGGTTTAGATCTTCTAACAGCAGAACAGGGAAGGATCTGCTTGGCTTTACAGGAACTCTGTTGCTGCTATGCAAACAAATCCAGCATTGTTCGAGACAAAATAAGAGACTTCAAAAAGATCTTATAAAGAGGAAAAGAGAGCTATTTGATAATCCCTTTTGGGTTGCATGGAATGGAGTACTACTGTATCTTCTCCCCCCATTGGGACCCTTGATTGGACTATTAATACTTTTATCAATAGGACCCTGTCTTTTCAATAGGCTGATGACTTTCGTTAAACAATTGGATGCCATTAAAATGCAACCCATACAGGTCCATTACCATGGGCTTGAGATGGCTGACAGAGAAAATTATGTTGAACTCTGAAAGAGCTTACTATAATGATGCCCAGTCTAGGTAAAAGTGATTTTCTCACCTTGGTGAGATGGACTGGATAGCCAGAGATGGGCAACTAGAAGCTCACATGTGTCACCAACCGCCACCTAAGACAGGAGCTGGGCCATTTGCTTCCAATGACCTTCCAATGACGGGTAAGGTCTGGTTCAGTCCCATGTGAAAGCATCTTGACCTAAGACTGGCACAGTCCCCTCAAGGAATGATGGCCTCTTAAAAACTTTTTAAGAAAAAAGAGGGACCTGTGGGAAACCTGTGACTCGAATCCACTTTATAATAGTTTCAGCCATGTTCTTAAGTTTCCATTCCTCTGCTGAGTTAAATTCCTAATTCTCCTTATCCCACCTATTTCCCATAAGTCTCTTGCTATGCCCCGGAGGTGGGACTTCCTGTCATAGCCCGGTTGCCTAGTTACTCGCACCTTTTACCCTCTGACGTCATTTCCCTATGCCTCCATTATATATACCCAGAGTTTCCTTTGAATAAACGAGACTTGATCAGAATCCTGTCTTGTCTCCATTTCTCATGACTCCTGTCCCTTGTCCCTTCATCCCTGCTCCTTCCTCAGGTGACCCGTGTAGACTTCCCCTCTGGACGGGACAACCAATAACTGACATCACCCACATCAATATTTTGTAAGATTGTTTTGGCTATTCTGTGTGATTTACTTTTTCACGTGAATTTCATGTCAATTGCTATTTTGAAAAGGACATAATTTGGAATTTTTGACAAGTTGGATTAAATCCATTTGAGAAATATTGTAATCTAAATTAACGAAGTGTCTCAGAAATAGTTTTGCTCTTTGTACTTTTCCCTTACATCTATCTACCTGTCATTCTGTCTGTGGTCTAGTTTGTCAGGCAAAACATTCAAGGGTTTTAAAATAACTGGTAGGCTTTTCTTTTTCCAGATTTAAAGTACCAACTATAGTTGGATTTTTTGTTTTGGAAATGGCTTTCATCATTTTGTGGAAGTTTTCTTGTACTACTACATTTTATCACAGAGAAAACTGGATTTTATCAAATGTTCAGATGATCACATGGATTTTGTCTTCCATTACATTAATATGTTCTCTTACACTGATTTTTAAAAAAATATTTATTTATTTATTTATTTATTTATTTATTTGGTATAGGATCTTGCTTCCCAGCTCAGACTCGTAGTGATCCTACTGTCTCACCCTCCCCAGGTATGTGCCATCATGCAAAGTTTTGGTTCCTGCACAGCATGAAGTACTGGGAATTGAACATGGGTCCTTGCACTTGCCCGGTGGGCCCTTAGACTACGGAGCTATCTTCCACCCCTTTGCATGTTGAGTTGTTTTTGCATTCTTAAGACAAAACTAACTTATTCTTGGTGTATAATCCTTTCCGGAAATCAGTGATTTTGTTTGTTAATATTTTGTTGAATTTTTTATGTCTATAATTCATAAAGGGCACTGTTTTATAGTTTTATTTTCTTGTGAAGTATTTATCTGGTTCATAAGTAGGAAAATACTAGTCTCTTACAGTGAATTGGGAAGTTGTTATGGTTCAGATCTAATACATTGCCCCAAAGTCTTACATGCTAGGAGGTGAGCACAGTTAAGGTGGGTGACTGGGGGCGTGGCCTGAAAGAGTGTATCCTACTTAGTTCCTCTCCTCTTCTCCTGCTTGCTGGCTGCATTGGGTTGGCAGTTCCCTTCCACCGGAAGCCAGATGAGCATGCAGTGAACCCACTGGAAAGTATGAGCCAAATAAAAATCTCCCTCTTCAAGTTGTGAGTGTCAGGTAGTATATCTCATTGACAAAAAGTATACTGATATAAAAAAGATGGTTCACCGAGTGCGGTTCTTGCTGCAACTGTGTCTGACTGAGGCCTTTGAAACCGGTTTGTGAAGATACAGAAATGTGGGCTAGAGAAGCATAGAATGCTTTAAGAAGACGTAACTAGTGATTCTGGTTGGAGTCCAAAAGACCAGATTGCTGGTAGGAATGTGGATAACAAAGGCCAAACTTGGGCTTCAGTTGGGAACACAGATTTTACTGGCAGGTAGATCAGAGACCACATGTGTTACAATCTGGCAGAAAATGTGTCTGTATTTTGTCCATAACCTGAGACTCTGAAGGTGACTAAATAAGGGATGTGGACTAATTAATCTGATGGAGGCAGATTTCAGGGCACCCCAATGTTCAAGATCTGGAATGGATCCTGCTGCCTACTTTTAGAAAGCTCTACAGTAAAAATCAGGAATAAAAAATACAAGTGATTTTGCAGTTTTATGAGAAAGGAAGCACGTGCAACACAGGGGCCAAGGTGAATTGGGCTGCTAAAGAGATTAGCATTGCAAAGAAGTCAGCCCAAACCTCTCCCCAGCCATACCCCAGGCCCCCCAAAACTCTCTCTAGCCAGACTCCAGGCCCAGCCTGAGTATGGGAACTTCTGCCTATTCATCATGCCCAAGACCCATCCGCAGAAGGATGCCTGCCTGGTGTTTGGGTAGGGCCATCTGTCTGCATGCCATGCACAAGACCACTTTCCAGCCAGATCCCAGGACCTGTACCAGGTCTCCTATGGAACCTTGAAGCAGAACCCCTCTGTAGCTAAACCAGGAGGTGAACATCTTGGCAGAGTGGCAGAGCAGGTTCGCCTCTACAAGCTGCAGCAGAAAGAAGCTGAGCACAGCAGCCAAGCCAAGGCCAGGCACATCTGGACAAGTTCAAAGTTGGTAGATCTAGACCTGGTAAGCTGAGACACTTTGCTGGACCCAGATCTATGAGAGTATCCTTTCTTTTTTACTCTTGATCTACAAAGAGGCAACAAGTAGCCTAGTGAACAAGTCTGCGTGGATGACCACAGGTACATCAAGGAGAAGGGATTACACAGAACTTAGGGGAGCTAACTTAAATGCAAATTCCAAATTTAATATCTACTTAGTTGTACAGACATAGCGTTTGCTCTTACTGTCTAAAATACAAATCCATTAGTTAAAAAAGTTTGGCAACTGCTAAATATCACTACCCATTATTACTGTCCTAATTGTAGTTCTGTAAATACAAAACTAAAACTGGCTTAAATATATAATCTCTTGGGTAAGAATTTTGGTGGGTGCTAAAGTTATAACTGCACCAAAGCTCTACACCAAACGTCAGAGGACAGTGCTATACAAAACGACAAGGAGAAGGAGCAAAATGCCCAAGCTCACCCAGAGCAAATGCAGGAGACACTAGCACAGAAGAAATTGAGAATCACACAGCTGAAATGTCTCAATCAATAGAGTCTGAAGTAAAGAAACAACTGCAGAAAAGTATACAGGAAACCAGATCAGAAATAACCTTTGAAATAAGAAAAGAAATCTCTGAATTAATAGCATCTGAAGTAAAGAATCAACTCCAGAAACATGCAGAAGAAATCAGATCAGAAATAATCTCTGAAGTAAAGAAATGATAACAATAATGAAGAATTACTAAGTGCTTCTAAAGAAGACACTGATAAAAAAAACTTACAGGAACATTCCTGAAGAGAAAAAATGACTTAGACTAATTCTACATGTTCTGTACCCTTAGTTTTGAAAGTTTTGTATATTTGTGCAAATGTTCCCCATATGCAGTACTTTATACAGTTAATGTTGCCTCTTGTATTATTGAAATAAAAAGTGAAAGAAATAGAGGAATATACAAAAATGAAGGAAGCCCTTAATGAGCAATATAGGGAAGAAACAGATCTCATGGAGCAGAGTCAAAGAGATATACAGGAATTTAAAATCTAATCACAAGCTTGCAAAAACATTTGAATGAAAGTGAAGATAGAGTTTCAGATCTTCAAGACATCATTGCATCTATGGAAAAGAAAACATCTCTTAAAAACAACTAGGATGCAGGAAAAATAATCATTCATCTGCAAGACATGCAACTAATAGACATCAATGAGAAAGAATGAGTCAATACAAATAATAGTGAAAATAATATGGGCAGAAGTAATACCAGAAAACTCCCCAAATATGGGGGAAAATTTGACATTCAGGTAACCAAAACATTTAGAACTCCAAATAGCACCAACCCAATTAAGCCTACAGAGAAAAGAAGCAGACCACATTTAAAGGAAAACGTGTCGGAATAACAGCAGACTTCTCTTCACAAACCATGAAGTCAAGAAGATCATGGAGCAGAGTTTCTCAAGTCCTCTGAGAAAACAAATTGCAGTCCAGACTACTACATCCTGCAAAACTTACTTTCAAGTTTGATGGATAAGTGAAATACTTCTATGACAAAGAACAACTAAAGAATTTCATGACAAAGCCAAGCCTACGAAGACTCCCTTTAGAGAGGGAGGAAAATGAACAGAACTCTATGAATAAGAACAAAAAGAAACCAGGAAACAGGGCAAACAAACAGGAGGAAAGGAGATAAATAACAGTAGCTGAATACATGTCAATCATAAGTCAATACATCTCAATTGTAACCATCAATATAAATGGACTCAATTCACCAACTAAAAGAAATAGACTGGCACAGTGAATAAAGAAGCAAACTCCAATAAAATGTGAAATACAAGAAATACACTTAAATCATAAGAAAATCATAGGCTGAAAGTCAAAACATGGAAAACAATACCACATGTCCTAGAACCTCAGAAAAAAGCAGGGGCAACAATCCTTTTAGCAGATGGTTTCAATTTCAAACCAAAAATGATCAAATGACACAAAGAAGGCCACTACATATTGGCTAGGGGAAAAATCCAAGAGGAAGTGGTAACACTCATTTATATATATGCACCAAACATAGAAGCATCCTACTATAATCTTAATGGACATAAAAAAAATCTAATTTCCAATACCACAACCTCAACAGGAGATGTTAACACCACTTTATTTCAAAAAGTTGGGTCAAGTAGACAAAAAATTAGCAAAGAAATAGTAGAACTGAACCAGAATTTGGAAGAAATGGGCTTAGTGGAAACACACAGAGTTTTGCATACAAACAAATCTGAATACACATTTTCTTCAGCTGCACACGGCACATTTTCTAAAATAGACCACATACTAGTCCATAGGTCATGCTGAAGTATATGTAAGAAAACAGAAATTATCCCATGCACATTATCTGAACACAGTGCAATGAAACTGGAAATAAATGACAAAAGAAACCAAAAAACACCCTAAGTACATGGCAACTGAACAACACCCTCCTCAGCAACCAATGTGTCACAGATGAAATTAAACAAGAAATTCAACAATATCTACAATTCAATGAAAATTCAAGCACAACTTATCAGAATTTATGGGATGCGATGAGAGCAGTTCTTAGAAGGAAATTTATAGCTGTGAACACACATATTAGGAAAAAAGAACATGAAAAAATAAATACCTTAATGGTACAACTCAAATGTGTAGAAAAGAAAGAGCAAGTCAAACTAAAGCACAAAGATGAGATGAAATGATAAAAATTATGGCAGAAATTAACTGAGATGAAGAAAATAGTTCAAAGAATTAACAAATCAAAAGCTGGTTCTTTGAAAAATTAAATAAAATCGATAAGCCCCTAGCTAACATCATCAAAAAGAGAAAAGAAAAACTCAATTATAAGCAACTAGGAATGAAAAGTGTGAAATTACCACAGACCCAGTGGAAATTCAGAAGCTCATCAACAGCTAATTTGAGAATCTTTACTCACACAATAGAAGATACAGAAGAAATGGACAGATTCCTAGAAAGGTACAAATTACCAAAACTGAATCAAGAAAATATAAACACTCTCAATAAGCCACTAACAGCCAATGAAATACAAAAATGCAATAAAGAAAAAAAAACTATTGACAGAGAAAAGTCCAGGTCCTAATGGATTGACAGCTGACTTCTACAAGAAATTTACAGAAAATATAATCCCAACACTCCTCAAAATCTTCAATGAAATTGAAAAGGAAGTAATCCTCCCAAAATCATTCCCACAGGCAAGTATTATACTGACACCAAAAACAGGGAAAGATGCAACTAAAAAAGAGCATCTTTTTATAATGCAAAAATCCTCAATAAAATCCAAAAAATAGAATTCAGAAAATCATCAAGATTATACAGCATGACCAGGTAGGATTCAATCTATGGATGCAAAGATAGTTCAACATATGCAAATCTATAAATGTAACACACTATATAAATAGAGCCAAATCCAAAACCACAAGATCATCTCAATTGATGCAGAAAAGGCTGCTGACAAAGTCCAAGAGTCATTCATGTTCAAAGTCCTACAGAAAACTTGAATAGATGGCCTCTACCTCTATCTGATAAAAGCCATTTATGACAAAAAAAATTGCTAACATAATTCTAAATGGGGGAAAACTGAAAACTTTTACTCTCAGATGTGGTACAAGACAAAGATGTCCTACATCACCACTGTTATTCAATACAGTTCTGGAATTATTATCTAGAGCCACTAGACAAGAGAGAGAGAAATAAAAGAAATAAGAATGGGTAAATAAGAAGTTAAACTATCATTATTTGCAGATGACATGATACTTTACTTGGAAAACCCAAAAAACTCCAACAATAAGTTACTAGCATTAATACACAAATTCACTAGCATAGCAGGATGCAAAGTCAATAGCCAAAAGTCAATAGCATCCCTCTACACAGATAACAAACATGCTGAGAGGGAAACTAGAGAAACAACACCTTTTAAAATAGCACTGCAGAAAACAAAATGCCTAGAAATTAATCTAACTAAAGAGGTCAAGGATCTATTCAATAAAAATTA
The DNA here is from genome assembly GCA_004027165.1 of Ctenomys sociabilis. Taxonomy (NCBI): domain Eukaryota; kingdom Metazoa; phylum Chordata; class Mammalia; order Rodentia; family Ctenomyidae; genus Ctenomys; species Ctenomys sociabilis. Next base: position 84,237 of record PVKA01003140.1, on the reverse strand, counting down.
CAATACTCTGAAAAAAGAGATCATAGAAATTTGCAGAGAATAGAAAGCTATTCCCTGCTCCTGGATAGGAAGAATCAACATTGTGAAGATGGCCATATTCCCACAATTCTTGCACAGATTTAATGCAATCGCTAGCAAAATTCCACCAACATTCCATATATACCTAGAGAATTTTTCCCTAAAATTTATGTGGAACTATAAAGAGAATTAGAATAGTAAAGGCAATCCTGGGTAATAATGACAAGGCAAGAGGAATTACAATTCCTGAAATTGAATTATACTACAAAACTACTGTGATAAAATCAGCATGGTACTGGCAAAAACAATAGGTCTGAGGATCAATGGAATAGATTAGAAGATGTAGAAAGAATGACAAACACATTCAGCTATTTTATCTTTCACAAAGGAGCCAAACATGCTTATCAGAAGAAAGATAGCCTCTTTAAGAAATGGATCTGGAAAAACTGGTTCTCTACATGCCAAAGAAAAATTGCACGGGTAATACTCGAAAGAATTAACAACTGAGACCTCCTCTTATTGAGAAGTTTTTGCACATCAAAAGAAATTACCAACAAAGGGAAAAGGCAACCCACAAATTGGGGGAAAAAATCTTAACTAATAAGTACTCAGACAAAGCTCTCATTTCTAGAATTTATGAGGAAATAAAATACATTAAGGCCCTTAAATTTAAAGACCCAGTTCAGAAATGGGTATCTGAGATGAACACACACTTCTCAGAAGAGGAGATTAAGGAAGCGAATAAATATATTAAAAAATGCTACACATCCCAAGTCATTCATGAAATGCAAATTAAAACAACAGTGAGATACCATCTCACCCCAGGAAGAATGGATATCATAAAGAAATAAACCAACAACAAATGTTGGAGAGGCTATGGGGAAAAGAGAACCCTTCTCCACTGCTAGCGGGAATGTAGATTAGTGCAATATGGAAATCAGTGTGGAGAGGAACTAGGACTGAAAATCCCACTCAAACCAGCTATCTCGCTACTGGGAATTTTCCCAAGTAACTGAAAACATCATATCATAGTAATGTACGAGTACCTATGTTTATAGGAGCACAATTTGTGATAGCCAAATCTTATAAGTAACCAAAACGCCCATCACCTGAGGAATGGATGAGAAAGATGTGGTATTTTTATATAATGGAGTATTACTCAGCTTAAAGAATGATAAACTCAAACTCTTCATATATCAGTGGATGCCACTTGAAGACATACTCATAAGTGAAATAAACCAGAGCCACATGTGTAAATATCATATCATCTCCCTAGTGTAAGAATTCAAAAGAAGAAATAAAAAGAGAAAGGTACAACACAATCAAAAGGAAAGTGAGAACTTAAGAATTAAACAACAAAGAGAGGGCAAGGTGAAAATGTAGGAAACATGACAGGGCAGACCATACACATTCACATACACAAGATGGCTAAGGCAACGATCCCAAGAATCTCCATCAGGTTTTTGAAACTAGCCATTAACTGGTAGGATTCTCACCTTGACCAACTATGTATGCTGACACCTGTGAACTGCACTGAAAATAGCAATGTGTAATACCAGGGTCATGCTTGGAATGCCTGTCATTCTAGTCTTCTAAATTTTACTGCCTCTAATGTCATATTAATTACTGATGTACTCTCTCTCAAATAAATGTTTAAGAAAAAAGATAATAAATGAAAACAAGAGACATGAAAAAAAAAATGTCATACCGCTGTCCTGCTACAATGTTGTGTATAGTTAGATTTCTAAATTTGTGTATAAAAATTTGTAATTGTTTATCTCTTTTTTTTATTATTTTTTCATTTTTTTCACAGTCTGTATGGATTTAAAGTTTAGCAACAACTGATGGAAAATACCTGTTCCATGTGATGTCTAAGGCATTTGATATTCAGACAGATACTGATACTAAGCTCAACAATCTATGTTCTAGTGTAATAGCTTCTCTTTTGGAGGTTAACACCTTATGTTTGCAAACCAAAAAATTATAGAGAAAAAGAAGAGCTAGAAAGATAGCAAACATCTTGGCCCTAGTGCTTCAAGGTCAGTGAGGACTCAGGACATAAGAGAACCTGTACTGTAACATCCTATAACTCATTGGTGTCCCAAATTTTCTAATCAAGGAGATTATGGGGCCACAGAGGAAAGTGATCGATGTTATAGAGTGTGCCTAAGGAGAGTCACATGGAGAGAAAACATTCTCTCAGGCTTTCACAGAGAGCAAATTAGTCAAGCAATGGCCATGACTCATCCACGTGGCTGACACTGACAAAGGATCTACAAACTGCTGTACGGGGTATCAGGGTAAATCCTGAGGGGATTTGACTGCTCTTAGCAGATACAAAAGTTACATTTTTTTGTTGCCTAAGTCTTGCTTTATCTTGGTCTTAACCATCAGCAGAAAAGTATAAAAATGAAGTATAAAAAGCAAAGCCATATTAATATGCTGAGCTATAAATGGCTCAAGTCAAAAACTTCTGACATTAGCAGTCATATGGAGAATCCACTAGTATTATAGATGACTGGAATATATTGGATTACTTTGCTGAATTCAGGCACCTACAATATGTGAATGGCAGTGGAATAACCACCTCTGACAAAAGTAAACAGAAGAGGGGGATATAAATGAAGGACTATTGTGTAGTTAAAAAATATATATATATATATATATATATATACGTATATACAAAATAGCATAGATATGCAGCTACTTTCTCTTAGTTCAGTGAGAAGAAAGTTTTGAACTAATAGTATTTAGACAAGATATCACATCTGCATCTTGTACTCTACTACAAAGACAATGATATGCAATGTATTGATTATTGTAACTGTCCTACTAACCTATTTTGAAACTGTTTCATTGCTATTTCTCTCAATAAAATTAATATAAATTTTTTCAAAAAAAATCAAAGAAAAAAACCCCTAAGAAGCAACACTTTACCTCAGGGTAGGGAGGAATGAAGGCTGAAAGGCATCTCAGGAGTTGGCCAGATTACACCCTTCACTGACTCAATTTTATTAAAGGTAAATATCTTTGAAAGGCTTTGGTTTAAAAAGAGATCTCCAGGACTCCTCTTCCTTTCAATTATGGTATTGCATCTCATAGGCAAGAAAGCTGAGTAATAAAAGTACTGACTCTTCTATTTTTCAAAATAATTGTGAGCAACTGGTGTCAAATCTTCAGTGCAATTCATCAGTGCAGATAACTGAGATTTTTTGTGAGATTATTTTTTGGTTATTAATTAAACATCTTTCTTTATTTACAGATCTGTTCAGATTTTCTATTTCTTTCCTTTTGAGTCTTAGTAGCTTGTATCATTCTAGTACTATCTAGAATATTTGTATTTCTAGTAATACATTCCTTGTTAGCTCAACTTTTTCTGAACTGGACACATACATTTTGCATACAAGCCAAGAGAAAGGGCACAAGTGAGTGAAGCATTGTCCTGTGAGCAGGACTGTGGCTGTACCAATGCCTAGACAAACCAAGGCCCTGACTCTGGCCCAGACACAAGGGTACCACAACATCTGGAGACAGGTGGTGGCAGCTACTGGCTTGCAGGGGGAGGCTGCTTTGTCTCAGCTTAAGGAAACTGGTTTCCCTTTCTTCTTGATATCTTTATGAATTAAACTCACTACCCACTTGCTCCTTCATCTTCTTGCCTGAACAAAGATAAGTATACCAACCTGAGGGCATAAAGGGTACAGGGTTTGGGTACTATTAGGATAATGAAGTACTTATAAGCTATATTCTCAGAAGCACTAATTCTGAATTAACAAATGGATGCTTTCATTTAAAGAATGGCTAGAGCACATGTGCACATAAACATACACACACACACACCGATACACAAAATTGGCACACAGCCCATGAACCATGTATTCCAACATAAGCCTCTTTTCGGACATCTGGAGACATTATAATATAATTATAATATATAATATATGGCTCAAAAATGGAAAGGCTTTCACTTTATGAAGTACATTTCAAAGACATGTCATGCAATAAATTAAGTAGAAAAATGGAATTCAGAAAACATACATAAAATTTTAAGTCTTATTTTTCTGAATGAGCTACAGCTCTATTTTATTGATATCTACTAGTTAACTTTTTCTGGAGGGAAGAGTAAAATGAATTTTACTTTTCTTTGTATTTTTATTTGAAGGATATATATATATATATAGATATTAAAGATTTTGTTTAAATGCAAACCTGTAGTTAAGAAATGCATATTTTGTCAATATGCATATATTTCCCAAATCTTTTACTTTATATGAATAGGATAAATTAAATATATTAAGTTTTTTTAAAAAATATTTATTTTTTTATTTAGGTGGAACCAGGGATTGAACTCAGGCCCTTTGCGCTTGCCAGGGAAGTGCTTATACCACTGAGCCACCTCCTGGCCAAAATTGATTTATTTCTGCATTTGGTGCAGAGCCTCACTACACAGCTTACACTGGTAATGATCCTGCCACCTCAGTCCCCTCAGTACTGGGATTATGGTGTGCAGTACCATGCCTGGTTTTGGGGCCAGCACTTCTACCCCAGGATTCTGGGGCCCGGGATTGAACCTGCAACCTGGCACTTGCCAGGGAAGGCACTTAGGCTGCTGAGCCATCTCCTCAGCCAAAACATATTATTTTACAAATGGAGATTTTAGAGGAAAAATTCTTAACGTATTTCTGAAAACAACACAATTAGTAGTATTCAGCTGGAGTCCTTCTGCTCATTAGACAGGACAATATGATAAGTCACTGGCAAGACCAGAGTGGGTATTAATGCTTAGAAAGTATTGTTTTCTAGCTACTTAGAGATTTTGTAGTTAAAAAGGTAACTCACTGAACCTTCGGGGTTTGCTTTGCATGACTCTTGGCTCCGGGACCTCTAATATCCAGTTGTACACAAGGCCCCAAGGAACACAGACCCAGGCAGCTGCTAGGACACTGCGCATAGCCCAATAAAAGGAAGTTGCAGAGAGGAAGATTGCATGCTTATTTCTGTGTCTCATTGTTATTCCTTCCATTAGACAATTCTGAATCACACACACACACGTGCGTGCGCTCACGCACACACACACGCTATCCACCAGCCTAAGATACATAACTGTACAGAGTATTTTTAAAAATTTATTTAGCACAGGGTCCACAGGTCTCACAACACAGAGTGGACTCACAATGATCCTCCTGCTTTCAGCCTCCAAGTGCTGGGATTACAGCTCTGTGCCACCACACCCAGTCTCAATTGCCTAACGCTGGTCCCTGTGCCTGCCTAAATATGAGCTTTAGTCCACTGAGCTATCTGGCTGGCCCTATTCGGAGTGTTTGATAATTACTAGAATCAGGACAGCGCACAGATTGCCTGTGCTTTAGGGCATATTTTACACACATGCTTCTTTAATTAATGAAATTGTGAAACTGTTAATAGCCAGTGACATTCCATCTTTCCTGTCTCATTAAGTATGATTTTTAAAATGATGAAATTGTCTCCAATGAGGCTTTGTAAATCTTAATCTCAAAAAGCCTAGCATAGCATTTAATGAGTTGTTAAGAAAGAAAAGAGAAAGCTAAAGCACTTATAAAACTAATTTTCTGCAATTTCTTATAGTTCTATATAGAGTTCTGACATTGATGAGTGTGTTCATCCATGGATCATATGGTGCCTGCTTGGCCCCAGTAAGGCTGGATGGGCAGTATTAAATTCAAGGGGTGAGGCCCAGGAGAAGTCTTGGGGCCACTTGCTGGCACTGCTCTTGGGAAGGTTAAAGTAATTCTCATGGGATACTTCAGTTCTTCAAAGAAGTTTGTTTTAAAGAGTAGGTCTGGCTCCATGCAGCTCTCTGGTTTTTTGGTTTGAGATGTGAAGTGGGCCAGAACCAGCCCTATGAAGAGGAATTTCATACTATAAAACTGAGACAAACTCCTTTTCTTTGTAAATTAGCCTACCTCAGATATTTTGTTACAGTAACAGACTACAGACCCTAAATGTCATTCATCTATGTACAGGCATCCAAGAAAAGCTAGAAGAGTCTTGTGAATGTTCAAAGGTATCTTCTTAGATATTTAAGAACAAAGGTTCCTAAGTGAGAGATTAGTGGCTTGTTAAAGCAGAAAGGTCTACACTTCATTTATAAGGTCAAATAAGTACATCTGCCTCAAGTTCCTCTGAAAATTCTCTGCCACCTGTGACTGTCACAAGTTAAGCTAAAAGAGATCACTCTCACTCTATTAAAAACTCTTGTATTTTCCAGGAAGCCTCCCACTTGCTTTTCTTTTGCAGTTTTAAAAATTTAAGGTCTCGTATTTTACATTTACTTAGAAGAATACATAAAATAAATATATATAAACCACTCCCAGTTACTTTTAAAATTTACTAGGAAACCAACTAAAACATATAAAAAATAAACCTTCCCACAAAACTGTAAATATTTTGTGCTAATGAGCACAGCAGAGAAAACTGCTGCGGGATGTACCCAGAGCAAGGCGTGCTGAATAATGCATGAAATGACAGCTCCCAGTCCACAGCCAGGAGAAGCCTTTTCATGGCTTCTTAAAGATTCATTTTAAACACAGTACAAAAGAAGTCCTTTGTTTTTTCTTGATTAGCCTGAGAAAAATGAAAAGCTAATGTATTTTTCAAAAATATTATTACAGGGAATAGGGAAATATTCTTTTAGCTCTAAGTTTTAAAATTTCTTTCTACTTCTCTTTCCTTCAAATACATTTCCTTATACTGCCTCCCTAAAGACATATGTGACTTTTCTAAGCCTAGAGATAACACTTTCCCAAGTTTGTTAAATAAACTAATGAGTACGGGAGCAGGGATCATATAAATCCACATAGCCATAAAAGTTTTAGAAGTCCTTTTAATTTTTTAAGTATTTATTTATTTGTTTGGCATAGGATCTCACTATGCAGCTCAGACTCATAATGATCCTCCTGTCTCAGCCTCCTCAGCCCTGGGATTACAGGTGTGTGCCACCACATCTTGTTTTATGGCCAGCATGGGTCACCAGGGGTTCTGGGACCAACAAGACATGCTGCACTGGGGATCAAACTTGAGACATCACACTTGCCAGTCAGGCGCTCGGACTACCGAGCTGTCTCCCCAGTGTTAGGTGCCCTTTGAGATATTAGTGTATGCTGTTCATACACTAAGTCAAACAATTTATGGTTCCTGAAGGAAATTCTCTGTATAAATGCATGCTCTTTGTTTCATCCACTTTACTTCTTTTCTCTCTTGATTCATACTGAGCTAACTCAAAACCTGTACTTCATACTCCACTCCTTTCTTCAGACAGGGTGAAACAGTTTCAGACCTAGATAAATTACACTGCAATGAAGACCTTTCAACTGGGAATTAGGGGTGGGGGTTGTCTGCACAGAATTTAAAGAAATCTCAAAGTCGGTCTGGAATTAGTGGTGTAGTTTATTGGTAGAAGGTATGTTTAGAATATATGAGGCCCTGGGTTCAATCCCCAGCACTGCAAATAAATGAATGAATGAGAAAATGTTGGTCTGATATTTATGGTCACAAATGCTAATTAAACCAAGCAAAGTCAGTGACAAAACACTGCTCTCCAAGGGATAGACAGACCATTCCAGTCCCAGTCCAGTTTGGGACAACCCTGTATTATACTGATAATAGTCAAAAGACATTTTTTAGTTTAGTTTTTGCTTATTATGGTTGTCTTTGCATTCTTAGACATGGGACATGACTATCAGAGAAAAAGGGTAAGATCTCATAAAAACAAGTTTCCATCCCATAATAATAGTAAAAATTCTCAAGATCAAGTGCAATCGTATTTCTTATTCATATCTTTGTCAAGGTTTTAGTGCTCTGGGAACTCTATTGCCACTACAACCTATCAGCAGGGGACCAGGTCACAAAAAAAACTGTTTCCTATTTCCACTAAACCATGAGGGAAATACATGTGCAGCATAAAACTCAGGTCTTTCTTGTCTATCTTATCTCCAAGGGACTATAACAGTCATTTTATATGTCCATATCTACAATTTCCTTAGAATTCTATTCCTAGGGAGGTATGACTGATTTTTACTTCTTTTGATTCAAAATAAAAATTGAAATTTCTGTGAAAATCCCTCAGCTCAGGCTATTAGTCCCTAAATACCTCTGGACCAGGTTCTCTTGATGCCTATTGTTTAGTTCCCATTAATTCTATGATTTGTTCCATATCCTCAAAACGATTTCCATTGTTTAATTTAGCCATAGTAAGTTTCTATAGTTTGCAACCAAAAACTCTATTAAATATATTTACACATCTTTGAAGTATATTTAACTCTTTTACCTTTATAGGTAAAATAGTAAACCATTGTAGATAGGAGAAAATGAATTCTCAGAAGTTAACATAATTTATTTTTGGTTGCATAAGAAGTTATATTAGAATTGACATTTAAATTTGGATTTATGAGAAGTTAGCCTTTCTTCTTCATCTTGTCCCAGAAAAGCCACATGTTTGCTTGATGTTAAGAGATGCCAGCCCAAAACACTGCTAGCTGCTGCAGTTCCTAGAATTGTCCACCTGCCCACTCATTCAACAAATATCCGAGTACACAGTGGAGTCACATGCAGCACTGAACATGGGGAATAAAAAGCTGAGCCCATCAGTCCTTCCTACACATTGCTCATGTTTCTCTGGGATATTGATTTTTCAGTTTATAGAGAAACCATATGTAAGCAATATGAGGAAAATCTAGAATACAATAATAAAGCCATATGGTTCATACAGGATAATAATTCAGCTCATTAAATTAGAAATAGTTTCCACTCAATTTAAGCCTTCTGTGGAGTAATTCTTCATTGCAATGACTTCTAGAGACATAGAGAGAAAACACGGTTAATTTCAGTCTTTAAAAATAAACAAAAGAGCTGATGAAGTAATCTCGTTTCCTATATTGCCATCATTCACATGCCGTTCTCAAGATTACTGCTAGATCTGTGTGCTAGTTAGTGTTTTCTTTAAATTAGTTTCCTTTTATTGGCTTGAATATATTTTAAAGGAAACTTTATTTTTGCTACATTAAAGAAAAGCCAATAGACAACACTTTCCCTAAATAGAAAATAATTGCAAAAAAACAAACAAAATGAAACAAAAGCGATGCATCTTAAGGAGACAGCAGTAAGTGAAAAGCTATGAGCTTACAGCCTGATCCATGCTTTATTCCGAAGACTAGCAACTGTTCCACAGTTAGTTTGAAACTAATCTTTCTCGTGGAAATAATAAGGCCAAAAACAAAACCTGAATGGAAGTAATTTTTTCACTCCAGGATTTGGTTTCTCCAGCACTGTGCATATAGTCTGTCAAGTATATTTCTGCAGACCAGGGCCTTCTGTGTTTCAGATGCATGGGGACGCTTGTGATGCACGCCCAGAAATTTGGAGACTGTGACTAAGTTCCAAGAGTGGAGAGCTACGGGAAGCAGCTTCCATGCACAGGGAGCTTTCATTCAGCCAGTGATCTGTTGATACGGACCAACCACCTCCAATGTGTCACCTACTGTGCTGAGTGTTGCAAACTCAGTGTGAAAGGACTCTACTTCAAGAAGGTAGTGAAGACAATTATGTAATTATGTAAGACAACTGTAAAGGAGAGAAAATATTATACTAGAGAACCCATTGTATTCTGTTAGACTAGTGGGGAGAGGAGTTATTTTTAAGTCACCAGAGGGTACCTGATTTACACTTTCTGGAGGGTTAGCTGCCCATAATATGCTGTGTTTGACTTTCCTTTTCCTTTGGTGGACATCAGTGGACAAACAGCGATCACATACTAAATGGGAACCTGGGAGGTCCTTGAAGAACAAGTACATGGCCTAGTAGCAAAGTATTCTAGGATGTTGTCTTAGTTACTCTTCTCTCATTGCCGGGACAAATACCTGATGTCCAAAATGAAGGAAGGAAAGGTTTATTTAGCTCACAGTTACTGCAGGTTTCAGTCCATACTCGGCTGGCTCCAAGGCAGAAGGGCACATGGCAGAGAGCATCAATTCATGGCAACAGAACAACAACAAAGAGGGATTGCTACAGAAAGTCTGTCTCTTACACTACACTCAGGCTCTCTGCCCTAGGCTGGGGGAAGTACTCACACCCATAATCCCAGCCTTGGATCACACATAATCCCAGTGGATCATGAGTTAATCACAAACTCTAGAAGTCCCCACCCCATGACTACATGAGGCTTTGGGGGGACAACTAGAAACCAACCATAACAGATGTGGACAGTATAAAAGGAGAAATGAGTGAGACACTGTAGGCCTTGTACTGAGACCCTGTAGACTCTGTCCTAAATACAGAAAGAAAGAACTGTGCTGAACCACAATTCCTTAGAGTCAGGGCTAAATTAATATCTAAATCAGGACTCTTGAAATCCTGTCCCATAATCTTTATAATTCACTATTTTTTTGTTCCAAAAAGATAATATAGAACATTCTTAGTTACTTTTAGTACCAAGAAGAAAGGAACGAAAGGGAATAGAGGGAAAGGAAAAGGAGGAGAGGGAAGAAATGAAAGAGGGAAGGGGAAAGGAGACTCTGGTGTGGTCAGTAACTTCAAAAGTCTGAAAGATGTTTAACATAAGCTAAACATGTATATTATGACCTCTAAATCAAGCCACTGTATGAGCAATATTAGAAGTGAGAAAATTAGCATAAAAGTGTGACTAGCTTATTGTAGTTATCAAAAGAGCTTCCAAGCCGATCAAAACAAAGCATTTTCTCCATCAGTTATATTTGAATCTTGCAAGAGGCATTAGTTTCTTTTTCTCCAATACTCTTTGGCACAACTTCCCTGAAACTTTGCTTAAATATGGAAACAGGAGGCAAGAGGAATCATTTGAATATTTTCCAACTTTTTTGTACGTAAGTAGTTTATTTTATTCCCTCATTTTTCCTAATAGTTGTGTGGTTTTGAAGCTAAGTATGAGGAAAATTTACAGTTTCCTCCATGTTTCAAGATTAATAGTGACAATAGCATATTAGGTAAAGAGGGAAGCCCAGAATAGTTTTTTTTTTTTTTTCTTTAAATCTCACAAATATATCAACAGCATAGAACTTGGGAATGGAGGATAGTAGCTTTTGTGACATAAGTATATTGCTGAGTTGTCCAATATAGGATTCTGTAGCCCTCAGGCACAAAATATTATTTTAGCTCTACTGTCTTTGTATTGCTTCCAGTATTTTTTTTTTAATGAGCAGAATATTTATTGGGTGAAAGAAAGCTTCTGTCTGAGAGAGCAACAGAAGGGGGGTCCCAAGCAGGCAGTCCCCCTTTCCAGGTTATAGCTAGCTAATGATAAACACTATTCATCATTATAATGGTGCTTTTTCTTTCAGAATTGTAAGCAATGACATATTTTATCAACCAATGACATATTCTACTAAAGCATCTTGTTCAGATGACAGTTGTATTACAGATATCCCCAGGGAATCTAAAATATATCGCCTCAAAATAGAAAAATATAGATGATCTTGTATCTGAACTATTAAAATTAAAATGTATAAGTGGCCAACCCAGAGTACAGTTACATGCCAAGCCCCCGAATTTTATGCGTACACAGCAATGAAGAGTAATAAACCACACCTGTGAAGCTTCAGGGTGACAGTGCCATAGACAGTGGCAAAACCGAGCAGACGGACCCATCGTAGGAGAATACAGCGAAACGTGCTTGGCTCAAAGTACAAAAGAACAACCTGTGGGATAAGAACAGAAAGAAAGAGACCTTTAGGGCCAACTGATAACCTAGACCACCGTCTTCAGAAACTGATGTTTTAAACTTGTGAGTTTTGATCTAAGCATACACTCATTCAAATAATTCTTCAAAATGTTATACCGATTGCTCATTGTTTAGACCAAGGAATTGCGGAGGTTCTCTACTGCTTTCAAATAAAATATAAATTATTTAATTCTAACCTTGAGGAGCTTCTATTAGCTGTTTCTGTCCTTAGTGTGCACAAACTTACCTCCCCTTACTTCTTCGCGTAGGCCAGCCAGGCTACTTCTCACCACTGCTGTCTGCTGGAGCCTGCTTATTCCCACCTACATGTGTAGCCTTACTTTTCCCATCTGAGAACCCTAACAAGATAACCTTTTTCTTACCGGATACCCTAAACAATCTACCATTTCATTCTTATCATTGAAGTTACTATGTGGGTTCAGTAGCTCACTTACTCTTCATTTTTGACTCTAGAGTCTTCATTCAACAAACAGCTAATAACCTTAGTTGCATGCAACTAAGACACAACAGCAGATAAAAACAAGAAGAGAGACATGTAAACCAGAGATTGCATTAAAGTAATACAGGTATTGACAGGTATTGATGCAGTGTTAGTAGGCTCACAAAGGAACAAGTGGACAGTTCTGAAAAGACACTCAAAGGTTGCATGCAAGCCACTCAGCTTCTCTTCATATGCTACCGTATTAGAATAAGAACCGGTTCTGCTATGCCTAAGGATTTTGCATAGTGCTACAGGATTAATGATATACAGAAACATATACCTAAAATTTTCTGGAGTAGTAGTTTTCAACTGATTCTGCTGAAATCAAGACCATCCTAAAAGAAAATATGCCCTCTTCTCTGGGTGATACTTTGGGTACTGCTAGTGGCCATGGTACAGGGGCTAACATTTTATAAGTGGCACCCCTCTATCCTCCAGTATCAACAATGGCATTACTTGTAACTCTGTGCTCCACAAATATTTCTATTGTATAAAGACATTAAATTAGAATTATATTTTAGGGCCGGCCAGATAGCTCAGTAGACTAAAGCACCTGCTTAGGCAGAGCTCAGCAGCCGGGGTTTGATCCCTGGTGTGCCCTGCTGGCCCCACCCACTGGTCAAGCGCACTAAGAGGTCAACTAAGATTGGGAGTGGTGGTGCACGCCTGTAATCCCAGTGCTCGGGAAGCTGAAAAAAGGAGAATTACTATGAATCTGATCCACATAGTGTGCCCCTAAAGACCTTTTATTAAATACATATAAAAAGAATTGTATTTTAAAGGAACAGAGAAGTCACTGGACAAAGTCTTAAGGAGGAATTTTAAAAATGGCAAATGTGAATGAACAGAAGATAGTGCTACCTAATACGCTTTTAAAATTAAGTAAAGAAAAATGAACTTTATTGTTTCACTTATACACAGTATCTGCACGTAGCTTTCCAGCTCACTATGTGAGTATGGCATACATAACTGGGAATTTACCAGAGAAATGTTTTAATTCAGAATATATATAACCTTATTTTATTACTTTCATAAAATAGGTTAAACTTATGTAAATTTATATTTTAGGTTTCAGCTTATGTATTTAGATACATTTTTTTTTGCATAACAGTCCAATAGTAATTTTGAGTCCTACAAAACAAGCTTTATTATTTATTAAGGAATATAAGTTGAATAAAGAAAACTTAGGGGTTAAAAAGAGAGAACTCTTGATACATGACTAACGGATTTGGAGAGTCTGTATTCATTGTCATACTAGACAGGCAGGTCATACTAGCAACTAGAGGAATAAAAAAATCTAGAACACATACCATAGCAAATACGTTCAATGGAAATATCTGTATGACCTGTTTTGAAGATCGGTTTCACTATTATGTTTATTTTTTTCTCTTTAAATTTAAAAAATGAAAAAAGAACTGATTTTACCAACTATTCTAAACTGTGGTTTTAAAATCCTGTGTTATTTTAAAGTTTCTCATTGCATATGAAGCCATTCTTGAGGGACAAATAAACACAGATGAACAACTTTATTACAGAAGTCTGTATAATTTTATTTATAAAATAATGAATTACTCCTTCAGTGTCTGCAAACTATTCATAAAACCTTTAAACTTTATTTCATAGATAAAGAATTTGAGGATTTGGAACCTGTAAGGGAAGACTGAATTTTTCAGAAATAAATAAAAGAATAATAGAATCTTTTAGCACCTATAGGTAAGGTGTTAAAAAATAAAATAACTTTAAAAAATAAAATAAAATAAAATTTAGTGAATTCAATCAAATGTATTATTAGAAACAACTCTGCAGATAGAGAGCTAGAAATTGTACTTGGCTGAACCAGAGGCAATGTGCGTGGTAGTGCCCAGCCCTCGCCCTGAATCTAGCTCCCTGGGTCCTCGTTCTGGTTCTATTCTTCATTTGTTGTGTGACGGTGGCAAGTAAACTAACACTGTCTTGAGATGCCCTGATGGTGCATTTGTAAAATAGAACAATAATCATACTGCTTCCTGGGACTATTTTGAAGATTAATATAATATTATGGTACAATTCATCAAAAACAGTGCCTGGTATAGTGAGTGTTAAATAAGTGCTAGATAATTATTAGGAGAATTGATTTACGTGTTATTTGTTCTAAAACTTAGCATTTTCATTGCAGCATAATTATATGCTATTATTTCAATAAATTTTTTTCTGACTTCATTCATTCCTTCTTTTAAATTCCTACAATCACTCTTTTGCTGTATTTTTTTCCTACCATATTTTATATTATATAGTTTATTTTTGTATGGTTGTTACTGTGACTCAAACTTAAGAGTAGAAAAGACCATGATTTTCTATGTATTTCATGTGCTTTTCAAACAGAAAATATATACTGAATGATACAACTTTGCTACTTTTTTATTTTAATTTTATTTTTTGTATTTTAGGGAAGGGTCTACAGGGTGTTCAGGGTATCACTACTAGACTGGACTTGTGGTGATCCACCTGTTTACAGCCTCCCAAGGGCTGGGATCACAGGCACGCACCACCATGCCCAGTCTCAGTTGCCATCTCATCGCACCCCTGGGGCGGGGCTGGCCCGGGGATCAAACCTCTGGCCTCTATGGCTGCTTGCAGGTGCTGCAATCCGTTGAGCTATTTGGCTGGCCTTTGGCTAACTTTCTAAATGTCATCTTAAAAATGCAGTCTGGGATGGACTTCTCAGGCGCCGGAGCGCATCAGCAGCATCTCACATAACTTTCTCCCAAAAGAGTCACATTTCCAGTCATAAAACAAGCCTGAAAGAACAGCAAGCAATTTGGGAAATGACCTCATGCATCCTGCCGGAGTGGAACACAGCTAGCAACCATAGCAACGGCACACACACCGAGGCTGAATAAAATACTTTTGAATGATTGAAACTTCCTAGAATGAAATAACGGAAACAATCCGTGGGATACGATGCAAGGTCTTAGAACAACAGAAACAAAAGCAATGCTAAAGCCGGTAAAAGGAAAGAAGCAATAAACCTGAGAACAAAGTTAATGAAATAGAGAGTAAACAGAACAAAGGAACATGAATGAAAAGTTGCTGCTTTGCAACAATGAACAAGAGTGACAAAGCTTCGGATAAACTCAACAAAAGAAAGTACACAAGCCTTGTCAATAACATTAGCAATAATAAGGGCTAAATTTCTATGAACACCACTGACCAGAGAATTATTAGAAATTACTTTGAAATCTTACTTTGCAATAGGTTGAGAAATCTGGAAGAAAGAGTTAAGTTCTTGTACAAATATGATTTCCCAAATTGAACCTCGAGATATAAAAATATAAACAATATAAGCAATGAAATTAAAGCAGTAATAAGAACCCTCCCAGCTGAATAAAATCAAGGACTCTGTATATTTTCTGCTGAATTTTATCAGAATTTAAAGAAGAATTAAAACCAATGGTCCTCAGACTTTTCCATGAAATAAAAAGGGAAGGCATGCTTCCAAATTCTTTCTATGAAGTCAGTAGAACCATCATACTAAAACCAGGTAAGGACTCAACTACAACAAAAAGAAAGCTATTTATACCAATGTCTTTCAAGGAAGTGGATGCAAAATTCCTCAATAAGATTCTTGCAAACAGAATTTAACAGCACAATAAAATATCATATATCGTGATCAAGTTGCTTTCATTCTAGGGATAGAAGGCTGACTCCACATATGCAGGTCAGGAAACATCATACACACATAAATAAAACCAAGGCTAAAAAACCAGTCATCACAATCAAAGCTGGAAAAGCCACGAACAATTCAACTTTCCTTTATGATTTAAAAAAAAATCCATGAAGAAAATAGGATAGAAAGACCTTTCCCCAAACTGACAAAAACTATATATGAGAGACCCATAATAGACAGTACAGTTGGGACAGATAACGCTGTGCTTCTACATAATTCTATGATAGGCAAGATCTGTACTAATGGTGGTTGGACAGGATATTATGTCGGCTTTTAGTGCTATGGTCATCCACTAGGTAAATAATTATTGAATTTTTGATATAATTCAGCTATAAAAAAACCTGTAAATATAATATCATGTATGTACCTTGTACAATACCAAAACGTTATGAAAACAGTTTGCAATGTATTAATTCATTGACTCTGTATGGTTAAGGTGTTTTGAAACTGTCTGATTGACATTTGTATTTTAATAAAATAAAAATAAATTAAAAAAAAAACAAAACATCATACTAAACCTCAGTGAGTTTGGGGAATGATCAATTGGCTTGAAATGAAACAGAGAAAAGAAAATGATCCATGAATCTGAGGAAAATTATGACATGTGTTTAGCGGCTCCAAACTCAAACTTTCCACCCCTCGAACTGCAAAGTTTGAAATAAATCTGCTTGGTAGCTGCAACATTAGTCAATAAGCAAACTGAAAATCCAACTTGGAAAAAAAACTTGTACTGGTCTACAGAGCCCCAGGCACTGTATCTCCCTGTAGTCACCAAGGGGCAGAGCGCTGGCCTCACTCGGACAATACACATGCTTGTGCAGTTTTGGGACCTGGAACCAATTCTTTGGTTTTCCATCATTTGTTATGGGAAGAACATGTTCAGTTCTTGAACTGGGAATGAATTGAACCTGATAACCAAGGTATCACAGTATTTCCAGCAGAAAGCTTTTTTGTCTTGTCCTTGTGCAGGGGCTGGCATCTAGAGACAAAGTGAGGTTTCTGTCTTATTTTTATGCTACCTTCTGTCATTGAACCCTGCACTCATCGAGTCTATTTTGAAATGATTTCTGGAATTCATTTATTTAATGTGTCCTCCCAGCTAGTTTATAAGATAGACATGGGTGGAACTGTAACTGTATTATGCATAAGTACATGTCAGTTCCCTAGTGTGGTATTTGAAAATGACAGATGATTAATAAACCTCAGTCTCAAATTTAAAAATACAGAAAAGCAAGAGATGAAGAGGAGAGAATAATGAGGAAAAACACAGTAAGTTCATTTTTTGATAATGAGTATAAAGTGCCTAGACAATATCCAATTTAGATCACTTTTTAAAATGGATAATGTGTTCTGTAATAAAAGAAAAACTTGAAATGAGACTCAAATTTTAGTGTCTTTTAAATCTCATTTTTAGCCTTTCATTGTTAAATATAACAAATGGAGTATAACAATATGACTACAAAAAACATACTCTTCCAAATCCCAAGTGAGTAATATTTTCTATCAGATCTTGGTCGAGAAAATATAAAAAAAACTAATATGTTCTGCTGAATAATTTATGAATGAGGCTAATTTTGCTGATATCATACTAATAGCTGTCATTTTTATATTAATAATGGATACTGTTAAGGTTTGACTGCCCCCAATATCAAAGTTCATGCTAATTTAATTGCCATTGTAAGAATACGAAGAAATGGCCCTTATAAAACACCACTGGGTCATGAGCACAGCCTGGGGCTAATTACAAGGAAATGAATTCTTGATTAAAAAGATGGGTTTGGCTTAATTTCTTTCTGTGTCTCTCTGGCTCTCTGTCTGTCACTCTGTCTCTCTCTCTCCACTCTCTGTCTGTCTCTCCTCTCCTGTTCTCTCTCCCCTTCTCCTTTCCTTGCCCCTTTTTCATGGTATAATATACAGCTTGGAGGGCCTTGTGGGCCACATAAACTCCTACTGCATGTAATTACCTAGTCTCTGCTATTCTATTGTAGCACCAGAAAATTGACAAAGGAAGTTAACCTGGCTCCTCTACACACTGATTACTACGCTAGACATATGACCTATGTTAGGGTTCACAGTAAACTTTATTGTCTTCTTTTAAAGAAATAGACACTAAATGTTAGGAGTGAACTGGTTGCCTCTGGTTATGCAATCAACTGTTTAAGTCAGAATCTATAGGAAATGACTTTAGTTGAGTAACTTCTGATGACATAATTCCAAAGTACATATTCTAAGGGAAAACTATTTCCATTCCCCTTCTATGCTAGAGACTAAAGACGCCACATCAAATGTGTGAAGCAGAATACAGTGCACACTCAGTTTGCCCCGGAATCTAAGGACTGAAGAGCAGACATAGGGGCTGGAAGGAGTGAATACTGGGTATAAATGATAGGTGCAGTAACGTAAGTTATCTTGTGTCAGAATGACCAAAAAAGACGCCTATCGCTTAAATCTGGATGTCTCCTGGGGCCTAGTACACACAAAGGTGAAGGTTTTGGAAGGGGATTGGATTATGGGGTTTACAGCAGACTTGTTAATAGGGGGTGCGGTCTGATCTGAAGAGGTGGTTGGTCACTGCGGGTGTGGCCTTCAGAGGTTTCTCCTCCCCCCAGGCTTGGGCTGTCTTTTCTGTCTGCCTTGCTGTGAACACTATACCTTTTGTGCCTTGTGACTTGTTCCTCTGCCTTGGAGCCAGGAGAGTATGGACTAAAATACTACAAACTTGAAAACAGAATAATTTTAAAAATAGAGTAACTTTTTAGCAAGTATAGACAGTGGAGGAACAGAGACAGACATCACTGTTCCTCTCCATAGATACAAGGCCTAACCGTTTCAAAAAGGAATGCTTGGGGGTACAGTGGGCAGAAGCCAATAATGTTCAGAGCTCTTCCCTAAGCTGCTCACATAAAAAGTGGGAAGCTCTGCCCGGTATTTTAAGAACGTGAGCAATAGTCATTATCACGGCAGCTCTACTTTCCTAACTGGCACATCCAGTGTGATTTGCTTCAGTTCAGTGAAACTGGCTGTGAATTAAATCACTTTTTTGAGGGAATGAGATGTTATGTGCCCTGCAGTGTTAGCACAGGTTGTGAGAGCAGTTTTATTTATAATTTTTTTAAACTGGGTAGAAGGAAGCAGGGGAACAGTTTGTAAGATTTTTGTTGATGTCTGCAGGTTTAGGGACTCTTTCTACTACATCTAGTTTCTTCTACTCCTTTCTTTTAAATTTTACTGAGAAACAAATAGCAATGAGACAGTTTCAAAACCAATTAATAGGAGAGTTTCAA
Organism: Ctenomys sociabilis; assembly: GCA_004027165.1. Lineage (NCBI taxonomy): Eukaryota > Metazoa > Chordata > Mammalia > Rodentia > Ctenomyidae > Ctenomys > Ctenomys sociabilis. The sequence goes on along the minus strand of PVKA01003140.1, from coordinate 64,999 downwards.
TAATTAATACATTGCATATTGTTATCTTCTTAGTGGCTATTCATAGTACAAGATGCAGACATGATATCCTGTCCAAACACTATTAGTACAAATCTTTCTTCTCATTGAATTACGAGAAAGTAGCTTATACCTATCCTAACTATTTTCTATATACAAATACATAATGGGCCTTCTTTTGTACCCCCTTTTTGTTTAGTTTTGTTAGAGATGGGTATTCCATTGCTATTTAAATATTACAGATGTGTGATTCAGCAAAATAACCCAATCTAGTCTAGTAGCCCATAATAGTAGTGGGTCAGCCATCCATATGACTGGCAGTGTCAGAAGCTGTTGACTTGAGCCTTTCACAGCTCAGCATATTAGTATGGCTTTACTTTTTATACCTTGTTTTTATAGTTTTCTGCTGGATGGTTAAGACCAAGATAAAGCAAGAAATGTAACTTTTGTATGTGATAAGATCAGTCAAATCCTCTCAGGATTTATCCTGTAATCCTATACCTCACTCTGTAGATCCTTTGTCAGTGACAGCCATGTAGATGAGTCATGGCCATTGCTTGATTAATATGCTTTGTATGAAAGCCTGAGAGAATGTTTTCTTTCCATGTGACTCTCCTTAATCACACTCTGTCATCGATCACATTGCTCTGTGGTCTCATATTCTCCTTGATTAGAAAATTTGGGACACAACTGAGTTACATGGTGTTACAGTACAGGTTCTCCTATGTCCTGAGTCTTCACTGACCTTGAAAGGCCAGAGCCAAAATGTTGGCTGTCCCTGCATCCCTTCTTTTTCTTTAATTTTGGTCTGAAAACTTAGGTTATTAACCCTCCAGAAGAGAAGCTTATTATTACCCTACAACATATGCAGTTCTGTTTAAGCTCACTATCTGTCTGACTATCAAACAGTATCTTCTATTTCTGACAAAGAAAATTCACTAAGCAACAATCTTGACTGAGTGGGTGAAGAATTAGAGCCCATATCTTATCTCAGTGGAGGACAACTGATCAAGGTAATACTTGAAAATGTCTAATATTAAAGGCTTGTATTTAATTCATCCAATTTAACAATCTTTTGAAGTAGGAGACTGAAAATGAGTCATTGAAGCAAAATTATATACATTATACATTAAAAGTACTAAATACTTTATGTAAGATTGCCTGTAAAGTGTCTTTATTCAAAACCCTTCAGTGTGTTCTAATATTAGTTTTTCTAAATTTTGATATTATTCTGTAAAAAGGAAACATTTAGGATTAAATGCATACCTTTAAAATTTTTAACTAAGAATTAAAGATTACAAAAAATAAAATACATTTATAGCACATTTACATTTGTACAATTACTACATGTGTGACTGTAATTGTAATCATGTCTTTATACAACCATGGTCTAGGACATACAATGCCAAATCAACTAAAAAGAGATGCTAATTGACTAAAAGTGTCAACATAGAAAAAACTTTTAAAATTATAAAGTAATTTATTTTAATTATAAAGTAATTAATTTTTAAGTTAAAAAGGTATAAAATTTAAACAAGGCTTGGGGTTATTGTGGTGGTAGATACAATGTGCCTGGTAAATCTAGTTCAAAATTCTCAAAATAATATCCCTAAAAACATAAAAAAGAAATTAAAGGGAGCTACACTTTTAAAAAGTACAGGCAAACTTGATAAAGTTCTGAAGCCTTATTTCTTTTTGGATGGTATCAAATTTATTATTTTCATAACTTAAACAAATACAACAAGGTTTTTCTCTTGGGTCAGAAGAAAATCTGAAACACCCCAAATAACAGGGAAAGATTTTCACTCATACTCCTTTATAGAGTTTGACTCTATATCTCATAAGGTTTTGCCAAATGAAAGAAATTAGATATCCTTGGGCCGCTGGGCACAGTGGCATGGTTGGGGGGCTGAGGCATGAGGGCAGCCAAGAGTTTGAGGTTAACCTGAGTCTCATAGTGTGTTCTTGTCTCAACAACAACAATAAAAACTTTGGCATGTGCAACAAAAACTCCCGAATGTGCAGGCACTATGTCTCCATCCTCCAGTCCTGGAACTGTCTAGTCCAGTTCTTCACCACACAGCCAAAACCATCATCTCTCTTCCCTGTCCATTCAAGGACTGCAGGTCCAAGAATCAACACTCAGAAATGCTGCTTGGCCTCCTGAGGAGGAGCACAGCAAGGGGGCAAGAAGCCCTCTCCTGGGAGTGTAGTAAGAAAATATGCTGATTTGCTGCTTGTGACCCTTAATTTCATAGGTTAAGGCTAAAGTAGTTAAATAAACGTAGAACTTTTAGAAATAATAGGAGTATAAGTAGGGCAATGTCGTTCCAGGAATTGCTTTGCTGTGCTGTGAAGCAGTGCATGGTGAGGTGGGGCCTCTGCAGGTGACAGTGCGGCTCCAGCACTGCATCTAGCAAGGACGCTTTGAACGGTGTACATGGTCTACTCCGTATTTTTTACAACCATTTTCTGGCAGATGATGATAAAGTGACTGGAGAAATTAGTATAGTTTGTACTAAAAGTGGTGCCCTGTGTGGACACAAAGATCTCACCTCTCTCCCAGCCAAGGGGCTTGGAGCTATTCCCGTGCCAAGGAATCACTAGACCATATTAAAAAGAAGACTGTGTTTCAGCAGAGCTGGGCTAAAAGTGAAGATGCCGTGCTTGTAACCAACTCCCAGAGATGCTGGTGCAGCGGCCCAAATTGTGGGCTGCCTGACACCAGCAAAGTACAAACTGAAGCCGGACAGCACAGATAACTGAATCTTTCAGTTCCATCCATGTATGCTGATAGCAGAAAGATAAATTTAAAACTTTGGGATGTTCCCCTAAGGATGTAGCTTAGGTAAAATAACTCTCAGAGAGGTGAATAATCTCCCTCTTGGGCAATGGACATCGTCAGAAACAAATGACCTCTGAATAGTCAATGATTTATTGGTTGAGATTTTTTCTGTTTTTTATAACAAAAAAAAAGCATAAGAGTAATAAATAGAGTGGCAAGAAAATACCACCAGAAACTAGGAGGCTTTACACCACTTTATTTAGACTACAAAATATCTGTGATAGACATCTTTAAAAGATTTGTTTGGATTGCTAGAAGAATAATATACTTTGTTTACCACTAAATAAATACATATACACAAAATGAATTAATTGGCTTAGAAGTAAAAGTATATTAAACAGGGTAAGAGAAGAGCTTTGCTAAAACAAAAATGCATTTAAATTAGCAAAGTTCCTTTTTAAAATAAGGCAAATATATTAGTTCACTACCCATTAAGAAGAGAGGATTAACAACACAATGTAGGGAATAAAACAAGGAATTTCTGAGTTAGATGCACTGAATTCCAGGGAGGCACTAACAAGACTCATCCTGAGACAAATTCTTTAAACTCTCTGGGTTGCAGTTTCCTCGACAGTTTAATGAAGATACAGTGCGCATAATACAGTACAGATCAATGAAGAAACGGCAGCCTTATTAGTCAACTATAACAATTACTTTTGGTATTTGTGCCATTTGAATTCACAACCTGTTTGGTCTCAGAAGGCATACACTGTCCAATACGAACAGAAGATTCAGTGTGCAGTGAAGATGAAAGGAGGTGCTCAGGGAAAACCAAGGGAGGGCAAGCAAAGCAAGCTTCTTCACGCAGAAGCAGGAATATCATGGACAGAAGCAAGGGAAGCAATGTGGATTTGTTTTGTGTTTGTATATAACAAATAATCAGGGCTATTTCAAATAACACTCATTTCTCACCCACTGTTCTAGCAGGTCAGCAACTCAAGCACCGCCAGCCCAAGTCAAAAGATGGCAATCAGGCTGCTGGCTAGGATTGGAGTTTCACCTGCAGGCTCATCTGGGAGGGGCCCTTTTCTAGACTCATGTGTGTTGCCGGAATTCTGTTCCCTGAGAGCTGGAGAACTGAGGCCTCTATGGGGTTGGCCTTTGGTGGCAGGTTGCTCTCAGCTCTCTGTAGGTGGAACTCTCCAACAGGGTAAGTTGCTTATCTAAGCCAGTAATACAGAAGTAAGGTTTTGTGACATCATCATGGATTTATACAGTCTCAATAATGTTTTATTGATTTGAATCAGGTGTACCCCCAGCTGCCAGACAACACTGTGCTATCTTATTTTAGAAATAGGAATGGCTAGGGAGATAGCTTCTTGGTCTGAGTGCCTGCCCGGCAAGTGCAAGGTCCCAAGTTTGATCCCCATTACTGCATGCCATGCTGGCCGCAGAACTGCTCATGATGGCGGATGCCTATAATCCCAGTGATACTGAGGTGAAAAAATCACAGGGAGTCCAAACTGCAGAGTGAGACCCTATATCAACAAATAAAGATAAAAATTTTTAAAAATTGAAATAGGGAAACTGTTATGATTTTTACAGGAACAAAGAGCTGAGTCTGCTTACAGCTTCAGATACTATGGACTTGGAATTTGGACCAGTACTGGAACAGTTAGCACGTTGACAAATCCTAGAGATGGACTGAATGCAGTTTGGATTATGAAATGGACTCGCCCTTTCCAAGGGGTCAGAAGCAGTACCCTCTTGTCTGGATTTGAAATGTTCCCTACAGGCTCAGTTCTAAAACCTTTGTCCCCAGCTTGGTACTTTTGGGTACTTCGTACTTAGTGCTATCGTATTAAGGGCCAGACTGATAAGGTCCAGCCTGATAGCTCAAGTGGACTAAAGCACCTACTTATGCAGAGCACAGTGGCCTGGTTTCAATCCCCAGCATGCCACGCCAGTCCCACCTGCAGGGTACACTGAGATGACGACTGAGACTGGGCATGGTGGTGCGCGCCTGTAATCCAGCACTTGGGAGGCTGAAAACAGAGAGAATCACTATGAGTCCAATTGATGTAGTGAGACCCGATAGACCTTATGGACCCTGTCCCAAATACAGAAAAAAGGAAAAAGAAAACTTCTCTAAAAAGTTTGTATGTAAACATGCATCCAAGAAGAATTGCTAATAGTGCTTCTAAGGACAAAAACAGTGAAGCAAACCATTCTTCACTGATAGAACACAGGTTAAACACTATAATCGATATAATCTCCATATAATGAAAAACCATGGAGCTTAAAATAAATAAATATCATTCTGTTGCTGTGAAAACATCTGTGAGCTTTCCAGCCAGAACCTAGGTGCGGTGTGTGTGTGTGTGTGTGTGTGTGTGTGAGTGTGTGTGTGTGTGTGTGTGTGTGTGTGTGTGTGTCATTCTTGCAACTCTGATAGTCCCTTTCCAGCAAGTACCCAGGGCTGGTGCATGCTTGCTTGTGTGTGTGTGTGCGTGCGTGCGTGCGTGCGTGTGTGTGTGTGTGTGTGTGTGTGAGATCATTCGTGCACTATGAGGAACTTCCTTCATCAGACAGGCCTGGTGTGGAACCATGTGGCAGAAATTCCTGCAGAAATTCCTGCCAGACCCATACAGCTAATCTAGAAGCTGAACATCTTGCCAGAGGGTCACAGAGGGTTTGCTTCCACGGGCTGCAGGAGGAAGAAGCAGAGTACAGCAGCAAGACCCAAGCCACGCCCACCTAGAAGAGTTTGAACTTGGTAGGTCCAGACCTCGCAAGCTGAGACACTCTGCTAGATCCAGACGCATGAGAGCGTCCTCTTTTCCTCTCTTGGTCAAGAGAGGGGGCAACAGGTAACTGAGATGAAGTGGTCTGCCTGGAAGACCCCATGCATATCAAGAGGAGGAGATCAGGACAGAACTAATTTAAACACAAATTCCCAATTTAATATTTGCTTAGCTACACAGACATGTTTACTCTTGTGGTCTAAAATTCAAACCCTGTAGTTATAAAAGTTAGTCAACTGCTAAATGTCACTAACCATTATTAGTGTTCCTAGCTGTAGTTCTTTAAATACAAAACTGTAACTGCCTTAACCACCTAACCTCTTATGGGTAAGATTTTCAGTAGGTACTAAAGTGATAACTGCACCAAAGATCTGCACCAAAGAGCAAAGGGCAGTGCTATACAAAATGACAAAGAGAAGGAGAAAAATGCATTGTCAGGCCCTGAGCCAATGCAAAATAAATGCAGGAAACACTAGCATAGAAGAAATTAGAAGCCACACACCTGAAATCTCTGAATTAATAGCATCTGAAGTAAAGAAATAACTGCAGAAAGTATGGAGGAAATCAGATCAGATCAGGAATAATTTCTGAAGTAAAACAAATGATAATTATAATGAAAGAATTACTAAGAGCTTCTAAAGAAGACAAAGATAAAAAAAAAAATAGAGGAGAATAGAAAAATAATGGAATCCTTGATTCAGCCATATAGGAAAGAAATAGAATGCATGAAGCAGATTCAAAAAGATATACAGGTAACTAAAACCTCAATCACAAACTGGCAAAATTGTTTGAATGAAAGTAAAGATAGAGTTTCAGACCTTGAAAACACTGTTGCACCTAGTGAAAGGGCAAGACAATATCTCTTAAAAACATGAGGTTAAGGTTAGCTATCAGCTGCTAGGCAACCTAGTGTCATGGGTCAGTAACTTCACAACAGTGTTAATAAAGGACAGTTTTGTTATTAAAAAGGGAAGGAATAAAATATATATGTATACACAAGACAGTTAGGATATGCAGTTACTTTCTCTTAGTTTACTGAGAATAAAAGTTTGTACTAAGATTATTTAAACAAGATATCATGTCTGCATCTTGTCCTCTAAATAACTACTATGAAGACAACAATATGGAATGTATTAATTACTGGAAATGTCTTACTAATCTGTTTAAATTTTTTTTATTTCTGTTTTATCTTTTTTCTTTTTAAAATGAATAAATTTTAAAAAAAGAAAACAACTACAATGCAAGAAAAATGATTCAGCATCAAAAGATGATGTAAAGATGAACAACATAAGACTAATAGACATCAGTGAGAAAGAAGGAGTCAGCACAAATGATATTTAAAAAATGTGGGCAGAAGTAATAGCAGAAAACCTCCCAAATATGGGAAAACAATCTGACATTCATGTAGTCAAAGAATGTAGAACTCCAAGTAACAACCCAATTAAAAACACACCCAGACATATAATAATCCAGATCCCAGAAATTCACTATAAGAACAATATACTAACAACCACTAGATAAAATAAATAGATCACATTTAAAGGAAAACCCATCAGAAAAACGGCAGATATCGCTTCAGAAAACATCAAGTGAACAAGAGGATAGATTAGAGTACTTCAAGTCCACCAAGAAAACAAATTCCAGCCAAGACTGATACACCCTGCAAAAACCTCTTTAAAGTTCAATGGAGAAGTAAAATACTTCTATAACAAAGAAAAACTAAAGAACTTCATGATGACAAAGCCAACCCCACACAGTCTACCAAAAGATATTCTAGAGAGAGATCAAAATGACCACAACTCCACAAATGAGAACAGAAAGCACCCACCAAATAGGACAATCTATTAAACTCAGGAAAAGAAGAGATATACAACAGCAGGTAAATAGCATGTCAATCATAAGGCAATACATCTCAATTATAACCATTAATGTAAATGGACTCAATTCACCAGTTGAATGAAATAGACCAGCAGGGTAGATTAGGAAGCAAACTCCAAAAATATGGTATATACAAGGAACACACTTAACTCATAAAGAAATTCATAGGCTGAAAGTCAAAGGATAGAAAACAATACTACATATCCAGCACCTCAGAAAAAAGCAGGGCTATCAATCTTTTTCGCATATAGTTTGAACTTCAAACCAAGAATGATCAAATAAAATAAAGAAGGCCACTATATACTAGTCAGGGGAAAAACACAAGAGGAAGTGGTACCAGCCGTAAATATGTTGCACCAAACACAGGAGCACCCAACTATGTAAGACCAATCTTAATGAACATGAAAAATCTAAAATCCTATACCATAATTGTAACAGGAGACCTTAACACCCTTTATCACAAAAAGATAGGTCAAGTAGATGAAAGTTGGCAAAGGAGAACTGAATGAGACCTTTGAACAAATGGACTTAGTGGACACATACAGAGTGTTTCACCCAACTATTTTCTAAAATAGACCATATACTAGTCAATAGGGCATGCTGAATTCTATTGAAGGAAACAGAAATTATCCCATGCATATTATCTGACAACAGTGCAATTGAACTGGAAAAAAATGAAAAAAGAACAAAACCTCCCATAAATACATGGAAATTAAACAACACCTTCCTTAGCAACCAATGGGTAACAGATGAAATTAAACAAGAAATTCAACAATATCTACAATTCAATGAAAATTCAGGCACAGATTATTGGAATTTGTGTAATGCAATGGAAGCAGTTCTTAGAGGGAAATTTACAGTGGTGAACTCATACATTAAGAAAACAGAACAGGAACAAATAAATGCCCTAATGCTGCACCTTAAATATGTAGAAAAAGAAGTGCAAACAAAGCCCAATGCAAAAAGAAAGGAGGAATTATAAAGATTAGAGTAGAAATTAATGCAATTGAGATTAAGAAAACAATACAAAGAATTAACAAATCAAAAAGATGGTTCTTTGAAAAATTAAATAAAATTGATAACCTCCTAGCTAACATCATCAAAAAGAGGAAAGAAAAACTCAATTATAAGCAAACAGGAATGAAAAGTGTGAAATTACCACAGATCCTTTGGAAATTCAGAAGATTATCAGTAGTGCTTTGAAAATCTTTACTGTCAGATAATTGAAGACACAGAAGAAATGGACAAAGTCCTAGAAAGGTAGAAGTTACCAAAACTGAATCAAGAGACTATAAGAACTCTCAATAACCCATTAAAAGCCAATGAGATTCAAAATTTAATAAAAAAAACAACAGAAAAACCCAGGTCCTGATGGATTCACAGCTGAATTCTACAAGAAATTTATAGATGATATAAAGAGTACTTCTCAAACTCTTCAATGAAATTGAAAAGGAAACAATACTCCCAAAATCATTCCTGGAGGCAAGTATTATACACATACCAAAACCAGAGAAAGAGGCAACTAAAAAAATAACAACTATAGGCCTATCTCCCCCATGACTATAGATGCAAAAATCCTCAATAAAACCCCTAGCATTAGAGTAGTGGGTTTTATGTAGGATTGGCAATGAAAGAAGCTGTTCACTTGAACCTGTCACAGCTCAGCGTATTTATATGGCTTGACGACTTTTTACAACTCATTTTTATACTTTTCTGCTGGCTGGGGGACTAAGATAAAGTAAGAGATATATATGTGTGTGACAAGGTCAGTCCAATTCCCCCAATATTTATCCTGAAACCCTGTAGCACAATTTGTAGATCTTTTGTTAATGTCAGCTATATGGATGAATCACAGCTATTGCTTGACCAGATTGCTTTCTGGGAAAGCCTGAGAGAATGCTTTCTCTCCATGTGACTCTCCTTAGGCACATTCTGCATCATCAATCACTTTCCTCTGTGGCCTTATAATCTCCTTGGTCAGAAAATTTGAGACAAAACTGAGTTACAGGATGTTACAGTACAGATTCTCCTATGTCCTGAGTGCTCACTGACCTTGAAAGGTTAGGGCTAAAATGTTGGCTATCCTTGCAGCCCTTCTTTTTCTGTAATTTTTGGTCTGCAAACTTAGGTTGTTAATCCTCCAGAGAAGAAGCTTATTACCCTACAACATAGGCAGTTGAGCTTAACCTCACTATCTGCCTGAATATCAAAGTATTGGAATATTTTGCTGAATTCATGCACCTACAATATTTAAATGACAATGGAATACCCTTCTCTAAGAAAACTAAACAAGAAAAGGACATACAAATAAACAACCATTTTGTTTGTTATATATTCAAAATAGTTAGGATATACATACAGCTACTTTCTCTTAATTCAATGCATAGAAAGATTTGTTCTAACCGTGTTTGTGGACAGAATGTCATGTCTGCATCTTGTACTTTGAATAACCACTAAGAAGACAACAATATGCAATGTATGAAAATAAAATCTTAGCAAATAAAATATACCAAATCATCTTGAAAATTATATACCATGACCAGCTAGAATTTATCCCATGGATACAAGGATGGTTCAACGTATGCAAATCTATAAATCGGATACACTATATCAGTAGAGCCAAATCCAAAAACCACATGATGATTGAGATAATTCTCAACTGATGCAGAAAAGGCCTTTGACAAAGTCCAGTGCTCACTCATGAAAAAGCCCTGCATAAAATTGGAATAGATGGCTTCTACCTTAATCTGATAAAAGCCATCTATGACAATCCAACTGCAAATATAATTCTAAATGGCAAAAAACTGAAATGTTTTACTCTCAGATCAGGTACAAGACAAGCGTGTCCTCTATCACCATTCCTATTCAATATAGTTCTATAATCATTAGCTACAGTTATTAGACAAGCAAGAGAAATAAAAGGAATAAGAATTGGTAAAGAAGTTAAATTATTATTATTTGCAGGAGACATGATACTGTACTTGGAAGAACCAAAAAACCTGTACCAAAAAGCTCCTCAAAATAATAAACATATTCAGCAGCATTACAGACTACAAAGTCAACACCCAAATGTAAATGGCATTCCTATACACAGATAACAAATGCATTGACAGAAAAATTAGAAGATCAATACCCTTTACAATATTACCACTAAAAATGAAACACTTAGGAATTAATATAACTGAAGAAGTAAAAGGTCTATTCAATGAGAATTAAGGTACTCTAAAAAAAGAGATCATAGAGGATTTCAGAAAATGGAAAGATATTCCCTGCTCCTGGATAGGAAAAACCAACATTGTGAAGATGGCCATACTCCCAAAATTGTTGTACAGATTTAAAGCAATCCCTATCACACTGCCACCAACATACCTCACAGATCTAAAGAAAACATTCCTAAAATTTATTTGGAAGCAGAAAACACCTAGAATAACAAAGGCAATCCTGGGCAACAAAGACAAGGCAGGAGGAATTACAATTCCAGAACTGAAATTATGCTACAAAGCCACTGTGATAAAATCAGCATGGTATTGGGAACAAAATAGACCTGAGGATCAGTGGAATAGATTGGAAGATGCAGAAGCAGCTATGAGCACTCAGCTATCTTTTCTTGGACAAATGGGCCAAACATGCTTACCATAAAAAAGATAGGCTCTTTAACAAATGGTGCTTCTTCTGAAATCTGGGTGGAAGCCTTCTGAACCTCAGAACACCTGCATTCTGCATGTGTCTATGACCAAAGCCACGTGGATGATGCCAAGGGCAGCAGCCAGCTGGAGCAGCAGCCAAGTTCCTGCTCTCTTGGCTGTAGGAGTTCAGTGCCTGGTATGCTGAGCGCTCTGACTCTGATTCCAAGAATCAAATTCTTTATGCCGGTGCCATTCTGCAATCTGGTGTGGGTGCCGCCTCCATTCTGGAACATGCAGCTCAGGCTTATTCCTCAAAGCAAAGTCCTTCACCCTTGCAATTCTGAGGCTGCAAAGGGCAAGAACCTGCCACCTCCTGTGATGTCCTCAGGACATCTTTTCTATTCTCCTGTTCCTTCTCAGCACTGGAGATCCTCTCAGCTGTGTTGCAAGTGTTTAACTTTTCATTTGCAGAGGGGCTCACAGCTACGAGTTTGCCTTAGATCTTGAAAGCTTGGGACTTGGACTTTTCAGTGTTGCTGAAACTGTTAGGACTTTGACAGCTCTTAGAGATGAACTAAAATGTCTTTTGCATAAATGGATGTGCATGAGTCTTTGAGGGTCAGGGGCAACATGTCATGGTTCTAATGTTATATAAGGTTCAAGTTGTAAAATGTTTAAACATGTGTATGTACCTGGAAATTGGCTTTAAAAAGTATATGTCTAGTTGCCAAGTTGGGAAGGGGTGGATTGTGTTGGTACCTTGTGTAAACTAGACTGAATCAGCTCAGCAGTTATCAGCATGGTGGCCTAGCCCTGCAGGTGGGCAGGGCCCAGGAACTGAGGAAGGCTTCCTTTAACCTGCCCCACTCCGTGGAGGAGTCCCTGTCTTCAGAAGAGCTTGACCTTGGCAGATGTGCCACTTTGGAGGAGCTCCGAGGGTCTCCACAGTCAGCATGGAAGGAAGAGAGGGGCTTGATGGATGCCGCAGCAGCTGCTCCTCCTCTGCTCTTCACTGTTTTCTGAAGCGTGAACTGTTGTGGTCCACCTTGGAGCCAGCGGAGCATGGACTGAACCCTCCTCCAGTGTTTGTCCCAGCAACAAGTAAAAAGTAACCAAGACAAGCACAAATACTAAATCTCCTGGAAGAGAAAGTAAGTGCATATCTCGAAGACATAGGGGTAGGCAAATATTTCAAGAACAGAAATCAAACTACATGGGAAACAAAAAAATCAACAACTGGGACCTTCTCTTCTGTAGAAATTTCTGCACATCAAAAGAAATCACCAACAGAGTGAAAAGACAAACCACATATTTGGAAAAAATCTTAACTAATAAATACTCAGACAGGAATCTTCAGTCTAGAACTTTTGAAGAACTAAAATCATTCGGGTCCCAAAATTTAGTCTAAATCCAAAAATGGGTATCTAGATAAGTATATCCTTTGCTGAGGAAGAAATACAAGAAGCAAATGAATACATGAAAAAATGCTCCACATCATTAGCCATTCCTCCTAGACCTAGAGAAATCGTTCCTAAAATTTATTTGGAACCACAAACAACCTAGAATAGCAAAGGCAATCGTGGCTAATAAAGAAATGCAGGAAGCATCACAATTCCTGACTTGAAATTATACTACAAAGCCACTGTGATAAAATCAACATGGTGTTGGCAATGAAATATACCTGAGGATCAATGGAATAGATTAGAAGATGCAGAGCCCTATACAAACACACTCAGCCATCTGATCTTCAACAAACATACTCACTGGAAAAGATAGCCTCTTTAACAAATGGTTCTGGAAAATCTGGCTTTCTACATGTCAAAAAATAAAACTTGACCCATCTCTATCACCATGCACTAAGCTAAAGTAAATGGATTAAAGATCTAAACATTAAAACAGAAACACTCAATCTCCTGGAAGGGAAAGTAGGACGAACTCTTGAAGACATAGGGGTAGGTAAAGAGTTCATGGACAAACATATTTGCACGGGAAACACTCGAAAGAATCAACAACTGGGATCAACTCTTCTTGAGGAGTTTCTTCACATCAACAGAAATTGTCAACAAAGTGAACAGACAACCCACAAATTTTGAAAAAATCCTAACTAATAAGCAATCAGACAAAGGTCTGCTGTCTAGAATATATAAAGAACTAAATTTAAAGACAAAATTCAGAAATGGGCATCTAAGATGAATGCATACTTCTCAGAGGATGAAATTAAAGAAGCAAATAAATATATGAAAAAATGCTCCACATCGCTAGTCATCCGTGAAATGCAAATAAAAACAACACTGAGATACCATCTCACTCCAGAAAGAATGGCTATCATAAGGAAATCAACCAACAACAAATGTTGGAGAAGTTGTGGGGAAAAGGGAACACTTCTCCACGGCTGGTAGGAATGTAGACTGGTACAACCATTGTGGAGGTCAGTGTGGAGACTCCTCAAAAGAGTAAGCCTAGAAATCCCATTCAAGCTGGCTATCCCCCTACTGGGAATTTTCCCAAAGGAACTGAAAACATTGCATCATAGTGATATATATGTACCTATATTTATAGCAGCGCAATGTGTGATAGCAAAATCTTGGAAACAACCAAGATGTCCATCACATGAGAATGGTTGAAAAAGATGTGGTTTTTCTATACAATGGAGTATTACTCAGCTATAAAGAATGATAAACTTGAAACATTTATATTGAAGTGGATGGGACCTGAACATATACTCGTAAGTGAAATAAACCAGACACATATGTGCAAATATTGTATAGTCTCCCTAGTATAAGAAGTCAAAAGAAGAAATACAAATAGAAATGTACAACAACAACTAAAAAACAATTGAGTCAGATAGTTAGGGCAAACTGAATGGCATATGCTGCAGGGTACTAAGCAGCTTTTCTTCTGGATGGTTAACAACCTAAGTTCACAGATCAAAATTGGAGAAATAGAAGAGCTGCAAGACCAGCCAACATTTTGGCCGTAGCCTTTCAAGGCCAGCAAAGACTCAGGGCATAGGAGAACCTGTAGTGTAACATCATGGAACTCAGTTGTGCCCCAAATTTTCTGATCAAGGAGATTATGGAGCCACAGAGAAAAGAGATTGATGATGTATAGTGTGCCTGGAGAGAGTCACATGGAGAGAAAACTTTCTTTCAGGCTCTCATAGAGAGCCATTCAAGAAATGCAAATTAAAACAACATTAAGATAAGATCCATCCCAGAAAGAATGACTATCATAAAAAAATCAACCAAAAACAAATGTTGGAGAGGCTGCAGGGACAAAGGAACCCTTCTTGGAGGAATGTAGACTAGTGCAACCATTATGGAAATCAGTGTGGAGACTCCTTGAGGCACTAAGATTGGAAGTCCCATTCAATCCAGCTGTCCCCTTTCTGGGAATTTTCCCAAAAGAACTGAAAACATCAGATCATGGTGATATATGTGAACTTATATTTATAACAGTACAATCTGTGATAGCCAAATCTTGGAAACCACCAAGATGTCCATCGCCTGAGCAATGGATGAAAAAGATGTGGTGCTTTTATACAATGGAATATTACTCATCTGGGAAGAAAAATAAACTCAAAGAATTCATAGCTAAGTGGGTGCAACTTGAAGCTATACTCATAAGTGAAATAAACCAGACCCAGATGTATATACTGTTTTGCTAGTATAAGAACTCAAAAGGCGAAATAAAAATTGAAAGGTGTAACACAGTTAAATGGAAATAGAGAGGTTAAGATTTAAACAAAGAAGAGAGAGAACAGAGAAAAGTGAGGAAATATTATAGGGATAAAATCATACATTTATATAAACAACATGATTAAGGCAATCATCCTAAAAATTTCCATCCGGATTTTGAAAATAGTAGTTAATGGGTAGAATTCCTACCCTGACTAACTCTATATGCTGATATCTGTGAACTAGGCAACTACATTGTGGACAGCAATGTGTAATATTAAAACCATGCTTAAAATATCTGTCTTTTTGGTCTTCTAAATGTGCACTGCTTCTAAAGTCATATTATTTCTGTACTTTCTTTAAAATAAATATCTGTTTAAAAAAAAAGGTAACAAAAGTAAACAAGAGACAAAAAACAAAACCCAACTAAATGTAGCAGGATTGTACTGCTACAATGTTGTACATGGTTTGACTTCTAAATTTCTGTGTAAAAAATACGTAATTGTTTTTAAACATTCTAGAGGAATTTAAATTTTAGAACATCCATGGGTGTTGGGAAATAGCATTTCCATTTTATGTTTATGGTGTGAAATATTCAGACAGATATTGATGTTAAGCTTAAGTGCCTTTGTTGTAGGGTAATAATACCATTAAGCTTCTCTTCTAGATGTTTAACAACTAAAGTTTACAGACCCAAAATTAGATGGATAGATGGGCTAGAAAGATTGTTAATATTTTGGCTCTAGCCTTTCAAGGTCAGCAAGGGCTCAGGACATAAGAGAGCAGAGGCTCTGACATTCTGTAAGTAAGCGGTGTTCCAGGTTTTCTAATCAAGGAGAGGATGGAGCCACAGAGGAAAGTGATCAATGATGTATATTTTGCCTAAAGAGAGTCACCTAGAAAAAAAGTCTCTCAGGCTTTCACATAGGGCAAATTGGTTAAGCAACTGCCATGACTCATCCAGATGCTTGACACTGACAAAGACCCACAAGGTGCTGTAGTTTCCAGGGTAAATCCTGAGGGGATTTGACTGCCCTTATCAGATGGCAAAAGTTATATTTTTAGTTATGTAGATATTGCTTTAACTTATTCTTAATGGTTCAGCAAAAAATTATAAATATGAGGTATAAAAAGTAAAACTATAATAATATGCTGAGTTGTAAAAGGCTCAAGTCAACAACTTTCGACAATTGCTTGTTGTGCCAATAACTCATTACTATTATGGACTATTGGATTATATTGGGTTGTTTTGCTGAATTCAAGTACCTACAATACTTGGACTGGCATTGTGCTTCTACATAATTCTATGAGAGGCAAGATTTGCACTAATGGTGATTGGACAGGATATTATGTCGGCTTCTAGTACTATGGACAACCACTAGGTAAATACCAAGGTAAAAAGTATTAATTATTGAATCTTTGATATAATTCAGGAATAAAAAATAATATATGTAAACAGCTACACTCTCTTAATTTACTGATAAAAGACATCTGCTATAATAATGTCTGTAAGTATAATATCATGTATGCACCTTGTACGATACCAAAACATTATGAAAACAGTTTGCAATGTACTAATTTATCAAATCTATCCTGTTAAGGTGCCTTAAAACTGTCTCATTGATATTTGTACTTCAATAAAATAATAAAGTCCTTTGAAGACTTCTCCAAATGCAGCTTCTCTAATAGCAGTGGAGCACCCATCTCTAATAAAATGAAACAAAAAAGAGAGATATAAATACAGGACCATTTTGCTGTGAAAAAAATGTATATGTATGTACAATATAGAACAAATACAGAGCTACTTTCTCTTAGTTCAATGAGAAGAAAAGTTTGTACTAATATTGTTTAGACAAGGTATCATGTTTGCATCTTGCCTCTGAATAACTATGAAGACAGCAGTATGTAATGTATTAATTATTGCAACTGTCCTACTAACCTGTTTTGAAATACACTGTTTAATTGGTATTTTATCTTTTTTTCTCATTAAAATTAATAAAAAATAAATAAATCTAAAAAAATAAAGAAAACATCTGTGAAGAATTGTTAAATGCAATTAAAGTCACAGAACGGCATTAAAATCTTATTGTCAACATTACATCAAGAAAAGGTCTGTATGTACACTGAATAGAGTATTAAAAATTATTTTGCATGCATATATCTGGTAATCTAAACAACTAATCTGACGACAACAATATGCAGTATAACAACCATTGTTGAATTCCTATCATTTTGTTTACCAAAATTCTGTATCATTCCTAATGCTTTTATTTTACCATGTTTTATTATTTAAAAATGCATAAATAAAAAATATTTCTTAAAAAAATATTTCTTGATACATGGACTTGGGAGTGAGGAGGCAAGGGAGAGTGGCAGATTGTACTCAAAAGCTTTGGCACTAATTGAACTCTTTACAATAAATTCTATCAGTTTTATTATAAAAAGATTTAAAAGTTCATGAAAGAATGTTCAGTTGCTTCATTGTAATGTCCGCAAATGTCTGGCTCTTAACATAGGAAGTAGAGGGTGCTTTTAAAGGTGAAATAGAGAAGGTACTGGATGAGTGCTTATGAGGTAATGTTATTAGAGAAAGCATGATACAGAAAATGATGACCCAAGAGAAACTGGAGAATCCTAAGGATCTCCCTCTTCAATAGACTACAAACACAGAGAAAGGAGTTGAACGGCAGCATTTTGGGAAGAGAGAAAAGTAATATATACAATAAATGATTCTAAGAAAAATCTGTTTTAAAGTTCAGACCTCTCCCCACTCCCAGTCAGTGTCCCATCCCTGGTCCCTGGGTGACCCTGTACCCAGCAGTACTCCGGCTCTTCATCTTACATCCTTCTCATGGATACTGTCATGCAGGCATTCACTGGGAGGAATCTCATTTCTCTATGGAGTCTCAAGGTTCACATTAGTAGTCTGTCCCCTCCCCAGTTTGATTTTAAAAAGTGAGGAAAACTTAAAAGACATAGGTTCCATACATCACAGCTTAACGTAAAAATCTAACATAGTAATCATGCAAATGAATATCCCCACCCAGGCTCAGAAGGGGGCTGTTAGTCACAGTCACTAATTGTGGAGAAGTTACCACTGTCGGCGCCCTGTACAGATATAAGAACGCTAGGTCAGCCCTCCAGATCTGAAGGCTCCACGTCACAAACTAAAGCCTCAATTGGTTGAAAATGTTGGAGAAGAACAACTATATCTGGGACAGTGCGTGCAGCTAGCTCACTGGTAGGGTGCTAGCCCATCAAGGGTAAGGCCTTGAGTTTGTGTCCTAATACACTGCATTTGTACTGAATATGTATAGAACTTGTTTCTTACCAATATTCATTAAGTAATATAACAAGTATTTATATACAACCTACATTGTATCAGGTGCTATTAGTAACATAGTCATAAAATGCACAAAGAATGTGCATATGTTACACAAGGAACGTGAGTACTGGATTTCAACCTCCCCAGGAGCACCGGGAGCCAGTCCCTAGCAAACACCAGCGGAGGCAAAGTGGATGGTGGTAAGAGTATGTTTGGAGACACACAGACTTCTCTGCCACTTAATAAATGCATACATAACCTTGATCCATTTATTCTAAGCATCTTCTCCCTTGCCTGGAAAGGTGGATTAATAAACCCTTCCTTCTCTGCTCGCACAGGATGATAAACAGGTATGCATACACACTATGCGAACTAATGTGACATAATTACTCCTCCTACACTCTTTCCTTCTTTCTGTTGTGAAGATTAGGCAATCCTACCTCATCCTTAAAATTCTCTTTCAATGACTAATTAACATAAATAATATCAAATTCCTATGCTGAGGGCTTTCTTTGCCAGCTCTCACTTCAGTGTGACTCACTGGCCCATCCCTTTTGAGAGGATACATTCCTATTAATCAGCATCAAATAAAAGGAACTGAAAATAAATATCGAAATGTAACTATAGGTTGCCATAAAAGCTCTTCAGAATTTTGTAGTAAGCAATAACAAATAGATTTTCTAACATATTTTTAATCCTCATTCTATTTACTTCTATCTTTTATAGATTTTTGTTGAATACATAAATGTTACGAATAATAAGCCCACAGCACTTTCCACTGTGTATTACATACTAGGTTTTTTCTTTTCCTACATCAAGACACTTAGAACCCAAGTGTAGTCCCAAGAAACACAGCTTGAAGATGGCATGAGATCACCTAAAATTCTCAACATTTTCACTTATTTTCTTTTTCCATAATGAAATTGTTTTGCCACCAAAAGTTGTATTGTCTTATTGGCAAAAGACAAATTATTAATCAACGTAGGACCAAAGTATGAAAAAGTCAGTATAATTCAAATGGCCCATTATCTTCTACCTTTAGGCACAGACTTTCTACTTTGAATTTCATAAAATAGGCCCCTCACCATCCATGACTCTCACAAGAGGAAGTGTAAGGAGGGACCCCTTGCTAGAGTCTCTCCCTTCCGCTCTGGGCTTATGTTCTCAGTTCATGCACTCCCCCTTCTGATTCCTTTGTGACCTTACTCTGCTGGCTTTCACCCCAGTGTTCCTCAGTGGCTTGTACCTTTTGTCATGCTTTAAGTCTTGGTATCAGCTAGAACTCTTTTCCTACTAAAATTTCTTTCTCTTTCGTAAAACATCACTTTTTGTGGCTTCTCATGGCTTTACATCAACTACCCTGATACCAAATACAATTGAAGTCTTCAATCTGTTGACTCAGCTTCTTGTGTTACACACCCACTGTGTCCTTCTCCTACTGGGTTTTCATCCTCCGCTACTCACCCCAATCCTACGATAGATACTTCAACAGTATTCCTACTGCTGCCCTCTGTACATCATTTCTATCCATCAGCTGCATCTGCCCCCACGAGTTGCTGTTCCTAGTGCGGGAAAGCCAAACCTGCCAGGAGGCGGCACTGGAACTCCTTCAGTGAACTTTTATTCTTATCTGTGTTTTTTTGACATCAGCTGAATCTCAGCATATTTAATGTCAGTTTTCTTGCCTTGGGCAATTCACTATTGAACATTCATTCCGTGTAGATTTCTACCATTGGCTTTGGAGATTTTTTTTCCTACTTTTTTATACTTTAAGACAATCTTAAGCTTACAGAAAACTTCTGAGAATAGTGGTAAAAACAGTAGAAAAGTAGAGTGAACTGTGGTGCTAATTAAAGCTGAGCACCTTAGAGCTCGGCTTAAGCATTCTGATTTGGCCCTTCTGTCAACCACCTCCTGCTGGTGTCAGACACTGTCACACTGCCTGCGAGGCAGCTGTCCTTTACCTACATTGAAGTGTTCATTTGACTCTTAGCAAACTTCTACTCAGCCTTTTTTAGACTATAATTAGTAATAAGTATTAACTGTACAGATTAGTAAGCTTCTAAAAAAGGCTGAGTAGAAGTTTGCTAAGAGTCAAATGAACACTTCAATGTAGGTAAAGGAGCAGGAAAGATGTAGTTAGGTGAGACAGGCAGGAAGCATACAATTTGCTTTTTTTATATGTCTTTATCCTCATTGTTAGTTCTCTTTTCTAGCACCATGTTACATGCATCCATGCTGTAACCCTAAACATGGCAGAGTCCCAAGCAAGCTTGACCTCCAGATTCTGTGCCTGACTTTGTACCATCCATCCTACAGTCCTCTTTTGCCTTTTCCAGAAACGCTTCTGCTCCTTATCCCAAAGAGTGACTGTGTACTCCTTTCTAGTCTTCACTGCACTGCCATGGGTAGGAGCCTCTTTCTCTGCTTCTGGAGCCTTTTCCTTACCTTCATTATGGGGCACTGTGCTGCACTGCTTCACATTGCTACTGTCATTCCTCCCCTGGGGAATACATTCAGTGTACACTCAGGGAGGGAAGGAAGGAAGGAAGGAAGGAAGGAAGGAAGGAAGGAAGGAAGGAGGGAGGGAGGGAGGGAGGGAGGGAAGGAGGTGTTTCTCAATTAGGAATCTCAGATGCGTGTTCTAATGGCTTCCTAGGTTTAACAGACCGAATATTCTCCATCAGGTGTGATGACACACACACTCGTAATCCCACTCCTTGGGAGACTGAGGCAGGGGATTGCTGTGAATTTGAGGGTATCCTGAACTACATAGTGAGACCTTGTCTGAAAAAAACTAAAAAAACAAAATAAATGCTCTAAAAGAAGCATGTGAAGATAGCTCAGTGGGCTAAAGCATATGCCCAGGCAAACTTAGACAAACTCAGGGATCACAATTTGATCCCTGGCAACACATGCCATTCCAGCCCCACCCCTAGGGCAGGCTGAGCTGGCCACAGAGTCCAGGAGCAGTGGGTCACACCTATAATGCCAGCACTGGGGAGGCTGAGAACAGGAGAATCACCACAAGTCAGAGCTGTATAGTGAGACCCTGTAACAACCAAATACACTAATATTAATTAATTAGTTAGTTGATTAAAAAAGAAGCATATGAGTATGTCCAAGCTGTACAGAAAAGGAGGGGCTCTTGGAATCACCTTTGGTAGAAGCATGATACGTAATTTGCTACTATGTGCTCTTGATAGATGCAACTAGAATGTGTTATAAGCAGTATAATTTTAAAGGCTCTAATAAAAGACTACATTGTTTAAAATATCTTTTCTTATTGATTTTCAGACTGCCTAAAATAGTTAACACTAAAATCACTTTATAGCTTCAAAAGATCTCTATAGAGATTTATCTGAAAAGATTAGAGTTGTCATGACTAACTAAAAGCCACGTGGGATAGAGTAGAACAAGTGTAGAATACATAAGTTCTGATGTAAAACGGGCAGAGAATATTTTGGACTTGGCCTACTGCTGGTGGAAACCACACTCAGGACCAAGCAGACAGCCTTGAGGCTGGGGGTGTGGGTGGGCGCTGACCCTGAGAGAGGTGCCGAGCAGCGCCTGCTTCCTGCTGCTTGCTCTAGGGATATATGATCTTGCTGGGCGTGCTGCCCCAACATGCCTGCTTAACGCATGCAAGGTTCATGACAAAGCTTCCCCTCTCTGCGAATGTGCATAATCTGGATATGGATAAGTGTATATACTTATGTACCTTTCAGCTTTCATGCCTATTGCAAATTCACTAGCAAGAGAGAGTGGGCTTGACAGCGGAGCACAGCCTACGGGAGAATGGGCACACCACTTAAGAGCAGAGCCTTCCCAAAGGGCTGCCTGGTGGCTTCCTGCCTTTCCAGTGTACAGTGAGGTAACCAAGTCCTGGGGATTTTACATAATTATATTTTGTGTAATCATGTTTTACCACTATGGGGTTATTTTGAGTCTTTCTTAAACTTCCCAGAAATAGAATCGAAAAGTATAAATCCTTTTGAGCCTGATCGACAACCAGTTTTAGTGCAGTAACCAACTTCAGATTGTGTTGTAAGACACCCACACATTAGGGAAGCCCTTGGAGTTCGCAAATGCCTTCCCCAGGTGCTGTTTCACAGGTACAGCTGCATTTTGGCTCAAGAGAGACCAGTCCAGGGAGACAAAAGGGGCAGAACACACACAAAACTCTCATGGCTGCCTCCCACGGTCTTGCCTGTCCTACAACTGCAGGGAAAAGTGTGGAAGAAGAGAAAAACAGTGTTCTTGAAGGTGGTAGGAAAGATCTAGAAATTTCTGATGGTATCACATGAAGCATAAAGAGGTTTGATAGGACAAGTCAGTAGGTTTTATTTTTCTAACTCAAACCACAATCACTAATGTGGGTTTCTTGCTGGTTGTTAGCAAGTGAGAACAAGCAGAAACACAGCATTACTAGCACCAAGGTCCGCTGCATGGCACAGAAGGAAGTGAGTTGAAACTCACCACCTCAAAATAACCCATAGTGGTAAAACATTCTTACATAAAATATAATTATGTAAAATCCCCAGGACTTGGTTATCTCACTGTACACTGGAAAGGCAGGAAGCCACCAGGCAGCCCTTTGGGAAGGCTCTGCTCTTAAGTGGTGTGTCCCTTCTCCTTTAGGCTGTGCTCACAACTTAATTATCATATTGTTAATGTATTTCAGCACTATCTTGGCATTGTCTTAATATATATACAATATTGGGACAGGGTCTACAGGGTACTACTAGATTGGACTCGTAGTAATCTGCCTGTTTACAGCTTCCCAAGTGCTGGGATTACAGGCATGTGCCACCACTCCCACTCTCAATTGCTGTCTCAGTGTGCCTCGAGGCCAGAACCTGCAGGATGGAACTCCCAGCCCCCTGTCTGCCTAAGCAGGTGCCTTAATCCACTGAGCTATTTGGCCGGCCCTGTCTTACTTTTTAGTAACCATTTAATTGGGCTTTCATCTTCTACTTCTCCATGGTAGTCAAAGAACTCCCTCCCGCACCCCGGAGAGCAGCTTCTTAAACATGTCCTCTAGTAAGAAGTCTTTAATGTTCATTATTTCATTATCTACATTATGTGCTATGCTCAGTGGTCTATGTATAGTCTCTGAGAAATGTTTGCCTAATTAAAGCTGTCATGATTTCCCAGCATGAATCTATCCAATTTTTTTTTTAAGAAAACAAAAACCTTTACTTTCAGTCTGTTAAGAAGTCCTTACTTGTTCTGCTGAATTAACTTGAAGTCTTTCTTTAAAAAAATCAATTGGTTTTGCATATGTGTATCTATTTCTAGCTGCTTTATTTTGTCTCATTGATCTGTTTATCAGCCCTTAAATCAATTAACACTGTATCTAATGTTATAGCTTTAGAGTAACTGAAAAGCTGATAGTTTAAGTCCTCTAATTCTTTTTTGTTCTAATACTGACTTCGCCATTGAGATATTTCAATTTCCTACATATGTTTTATAACTATCTTGCCAATTACCACAAATACAGTCTTTTGTGGCTTTTATTACAACTGTGTTGGTTTTATAAACCAATCTGGAGAGAACTGACACCTTCAAATTCATGAATATCATCCATTTCTCTATTTTTTAGAGTTTTATTTTTCACAGCAATATGTTGTAGTGTTCAGTGCAGATATCTTACATAATTTTTGATAAAATTTTTTCCAAGTATTTTGTACTTTTTGATACTACTGCAGGTGTAATTTTGAAACTTTTTTTCAAATGATTTTGAAATGATGTTTTTGTTACTGTACATAGAAATAATTGGTTTTGTTGTATGTTTGTGTCTTTCTTTATAAGGTATATTGTTTGTCATAGTGTTATTATCTTTTCATTGTCTGAAGAATCTTTAGAGATATTTTCATTTTCATTCATGATACTCGTAATTTGGACATTCCTCTTTCTCCTTTATCATTTTTGCTGGGAATTTCTAACTTTATAAAATTATAGACTTTCAGCTTTAATATTTTTCTATTTGTTTTCTAGGAATTTCTTGTCTTTATTATTCTTTTTCATTTGCCTTGGGTTGAACTTGTTCTGTTAGTAGATCTATAAGGTAAAATAATTCACGTTTTTCTAACATTAGCATTTAATCCTCTACAGTTCTCTGAAATTGCTGCATCGCACCAATTTTAGTATCTTCTATTTTCACCATCATTTAGTTTGAAATATTTCTGAGTTTCCATTGTGACTGTCTCCATATTACAAATCATTTTGTAAGAAATTAATTTCCAATTATTTGAGGCTTTTCTAGGTAACGTATTATTGATTACTAATTTAGCTCCAACTGAAGTCATAGACTATACCTGTCTTTTCCATTTAAGAATGTGTTGGGATTAAGTTTATGCCCAACACACGGTTATGATGGTGAGCACATCTGTGCCCTTTACATGAATGTGTGTTTTTCTCATGTTGCCAGGAATGACCTCTGAACATCACATCCAGTGCTTTCAGATCTGTTACATCGCTATTTTTTGGATCTATTGGGATTATTATCAAGATAGTTTGATTGGGCTGTGAATTTGTCTGTTCTTTTAATAAAGAACAGATTTAAATAATTATTTTCTATTTTTTACATGCTTAGGACTATCATATCTCCTTGTGAAACTGTTTAATCATGATAAAATATCCCTTATTTATTTATTCATTTGATGCAGGGTTTCACTACGCAGTGTGGACCCAGCCTCAGCCTCTGCAGCCCTGGGGTTACAGGCGTGTGCTGCCGTGCCCATTTTTAGTGGCTAGAGGGTGCGGCTGGCACGGCATGCGGCACTGTGGATCAAGTCTGGTTCCTTGTGCTTGCCAGGCAGGCACTTAGATTGCCAAGCTATCTACCAAGCTAAAATAGCCATCGCTACCTGTTGAAATACACTTTCCTTGAGATGTACTTTGATTTTTTTTATTAGTACAAGTTTATAGTACTCAAAATTTACAATTATCTTAGGGAGTGGGTACATGTACCCTATATAATTCTTTTTTTTTAAATCTATGTTCCTCCTCCATCTTCATTTAATTTCTGTTCCCCTTTTTCATTCTTGATATTACTAATTTTCACTCACATTTATGGCACGTAAGGCTCACTTTCATTGAAGTTACTAGGCTTGTGTACACAGCACGTCTTTGTTCTGCTTACCACTTCTCTTGCTGCTATCTTTGGTCTTGTGGACCCCTTCCCATTTAAAAGAGATATGAGCACAGCTACACCACTTTTCTTAAGTCTTTTTCAACCACTTTACCTTTACCCTGCTTATATCCGTCAGCTGAGCTCTGCCTTTCAGAGAAAGGCTGGAGTTAGGGCGAGCTGCTTGCTCATCTGGCAGTCTCTGCCCAGGTGCCTCCTACCTGTGTCTCCAAGCCATGATTGGCCAAGGGCGCCTGGCCATCTGCTCTCCCTCACTGGCCCAGGAGCGTTAGGCAACTGTGGACACAGCTTTCCAGGAAGCCTGGCAAGTTTCTGTGATGCAGTGAGCCACAATTCTCTGTATATCTCTTCATGTCTACTTCTTCTCTAGCATGATTTAATACTTCTTTATTTAAGCTGTCACCATACAAATTATTGTCATTTTTCTTTTATCTACAACGCAGGTGGAGATGTCGTCCTCCTCTGGTTTCCTCCTTTTCACAGTTTATCCATTCAACTTTCGGTTTCTCTAGCTGAACTGAACTCAGTCCTCTGATATCTGAAAACAGATTGCAGCCTTTGGTTTTGCTTCAGTTTTAGTTTCCATTTATCATATAAACTTGGGGTGCTTGCTGGGGGAAAAAAGTCGAATAATGTGGACCCCATATAATGTAGTTCCCTCATTTGAGCATGAGGTTCCGCCTAGTGTCTGTACTCCCTTTCCAATACTTGTGATTTTAAATGTCTTCCTGGGTCTTAGTTCAGTATAAGATATTTTGCTATTAGAATCAAAGTTGTTACAAAACACTTTACAAAGAGCTTTCTTATAGTGTAATTCATATACCATGTCATTCACTTAATGTATTTGGTTCAATGTCTGTTTTGCCATAGTCACAGAGCTGTACAACTGTCACCACAATGAACTTTTGCACATTTCAATACCCTAAAATGAAATCCCACAGTGATTAGCAGCTAGTACCCATTCCTGCCCTGCCACAGGCAATCACTATGATACCTTCTGTTCTTTCTTTTTTTTGTTCCTGGTACTGGGGATTGAACTAAGGCCCTTGCACTTGCCAGACAGGCATTTACACCACTGAGCTGTATCCCCATCCCCTCACACCTTCTATCATTACAAATCAGTACTAGATAATTCATACAATGGAATCATGCAAGGCAAGATCTCTTTTTGTAAACTTTAAAAAAATTATTTATTTCTTTATTGTAAACTTCTTGATTTAGCATTTTTCTGCATTAATCTACAGTGTAGCTTGTCCTAACTAGTATTTCATACCTTTTCTATGATATTGATACTATATTTTGTCATCTATTGTTTAGTTGACATAGAGGGGAATTGCATCTGCTTTTTAGTATTAGTAATAATGCGGCTGTGAACATTCAATATACACACGTTTCTGTGTGAATACATATGCTTTCATTTTTCTTGGTTATATATCAAGTAAATGTAATTCTTCAGTACATGGTAACTCTGTGTTTAATACTTTGAAAAAGTTTAAAATTGCTTTAAAAAGTAACTTCGCCATTGTACATCCCGGCAGCAGCGCCTAAGGCTTCCACTCTTCCTCCTTCTTCTCATCCCTTGGTGATGCCTGTGTTTGTGGGTCCCCACCCTGTGCACATGAGCTGGAGCATCTTTGTGGGTTTGTTTGGCATTTCCCTAATGAGTAACACTATGATGATTTTTTCATGTGCTTATTGGTTATTTCAGCTTATTGCTTGGTATATATTTGTTTACTTTTAAGTGAGTTATATCACTTTTTATTATTAACTTGTTGGAGTTCATTATATATTCTGGATACAAATCCTTTATCAGACATGATATGGAAATATTTTCTTCATTCTATGTGCTTGTGTTTTGCTTTCTTGATGGCATAATTTACTACACAGAGATTTTTATTTTTATGAAGTCCCATTTAACTTATTTTATCTTTTGTCACTTATTTTGTGGCCATATCTAAGAAACCATTTTTAACCTATGTTATATTTCCCTCTAGTACTTTTATAGTTTTAGCTGTTACATTTAAGCTTTTCATTTCTTTTGAGTTTCATGTTCACATATAGTGTTAGGTACATGTCTATCTTTAGTATTCTGTGTGCTGTTTTTCCAAGTCCTCCAGCTTCATCTAGTCAAAACACTGGTGTTTCTACATTAACTGTCTTCCCATCCTTATCAACTGACCATAGATGAAACAATTCATCTGGCGGCTCTCCGCTTTTATTCCATTGATCTGTATGCGCAGCTGTACGCCAGTGCCACATTCTCGTGATTAGTGCAGCTTTCTAGTAAGTTTGACAGAAGTTAGGAAATGTGAGTCTTCCAAATTTATCCTCCTCTTGAAATTGTCTCTGAAATTTGTATTCCGGACCTAACTTTTTAGTATAAGCTTGAAAATTTCTGAGTTTCTCAGAACTCTCCCTGAGTCTGCAGACAGATGTGGGGCATGTTGTTATCTTAATAATACTAAGTTTCCCAAACCTTGAATTTGACTTATATAATTCCTTAATCACTTTCCAGAATGTTTGTCTAGGACTTTGCCTGTATCAAAGGGTTTTGTTGTGGTTGCTGTTAAATTTATTTGGTGATATTTTATTTCTGAAGCTATATTAACAGGTGTTTCATTAATTTCATATTTCAACTTTTCATTACTAATATATGGTAATAAAGATTATTTTATATATTGGTCTTGTATCTTGTAACTTTGATTTATGTAGATTTAGTTCTGATGGTCTTTTTTCATAGATTCTTCACTGCACAAGATCATTTTATCTGAAAATAGAGATAGTTTTACTTCTTATTTTCTGACATGGATTATTTATTCTTCATTTCATCACTTGGAACATCCAGCATGTGCTGACAGAGGTGCTGCGGTAAATGTGCCCTTCCTGATCTTATGAATCCACGCCGTGGACGACTGCTAGGGCAGCAGGCGGATACAGTTTCCTTGTTGGTTTTCTTTAGTTTTATTCATCACTAAAAGTAAGGTATTAAAATTTCAAAATATTAAGATCAAGCAGACAATCAGTTTTATGGCTTTTTGAAAGCAGAAAAACTTACTAGATTGTGAGATGCCTTACTCCTGAGCAAAAATCTTTGTACAATATTTGAGATGCAACCACAAGCAATTACAAAGGTTTTATTTCTAAGGTCTTATGGGGTAAACCTTCCCTCAACCCTTGACTTGACCCAGTCTGATGTACTGGAGACGCCTACGGACGTGGGCCCTGGCCACCCATGCTCCTCTTCATCCGCATCCTTAGCGTAGGTGTTCCCCTGTGACGTCTCCCAGTTGGAGGACCTTGACAATGTTCTCTTAAGTGATTCAATACTCAGTACGTTTCCATTCCCAGGCCTTTTCCAGCCAGGTCCATAGAGCTTACAGTCTTTTGTTCAGATCTCTCTGTGCAATCAGACAATTCCCAGGCTTGTGCTCCTCCAGCTGACACTTGAGCCTAGTGCTACCCAATGGGCAAAAGGGACCCATGGAAATCTAGCACTGTCCTGCTGTTTTCTTTGGTTAGCCTCTTGCTTATACCAAGCGATTAAAGGCTTGACTGATCAGCTACATTAACATCTGCCAACTCTGCATGCTCCATTTCAGCTCAGCTCTTGAGAGTGCTCTTTACCAAGCCTGTCTCTTTTTTAATTCTCTGCTGCTTGAAGTTTAAAAAAAATACACAAATAGACTGAAAGTAACATAACTTTTCCAATTGCATATCATGCAGAGAAAGATGTGTGTGGATGTTGCTATTATTACTTTGGACTTGAAAATAAGACTTTACCCATGTTAAGTAGAAGCCTTCAAATTCTCTTCCTTGGTTTCATTGTCTTCTCCCTTCTCCAGGGGCCAGCACCAGAATAAATTTGACGTATTCCATCTAGTGCAAGTTTTTCTAATTTGGTTCTATTTATACATATTTCCAAATTATGTGCAAACCTATTCTCTCAACTTTAAAATTTGTATGTATGTAGAGACTCTGTATTTGCATTTGCAAGACACAGGTTAGTCTTTATGGTGAGTTAAATGAAATAGATCCAATTTCTACCAAAGCAGAGTTTAAATAGATCTCTTTTCTATCATCCATTTAGCTGAACACCTACATTCCATTACTAAAGCCAAGGCATTCGTATGAAACTTGGTATTGTCAGCAGGGTTACAAGGAAAAAGGAGGTAACAAGGTTGGAAGAAGTCTTTATGAAGAAGCAAGGTGATAGTTTCCTTGAAGGCAGAGTTCCCATAGATCACTGCTGCTTTTTAATAAGAAAGGATTATTTCATAACTTGACCATGCACAGCTCTACTCTCTTACTCGGTGAATAACAGTATTAACAGGAACTAGTTGGGAATGTTAGCTTGAACATTTCAGACCTTCTCCCCTTTCACTTCCTATAGAAACAAGAAGGGCTTCAGAAACTGCCTCTGTCAATGATTTCATTCGATAAAGTAGTAAGCAAAATCCCAAAAGGTAAGTGATTTGTGCAGTCATAAAATCAGCCAAACCAGGACTAACATCAGTGAAATAACAGCAGATTCTTAGTTCACTGCTTTTTACTCTAGTTACTGATTATTAAACTGGACAATATGAATACATTGCAAGGGTCATTTTTTATTTTTTTATGTATTTAGTACAGAGCCCACAGCGTCACTCTACACAAATTCAATTCTGTCATAGTTACGCTTCTCTCGTTGCTGGGACAAATACCCTGCACCCAAAATGAAGGAAGGAAAGGTTTATTTAGTGCATAGTTACTGAGGGTTTCAGTCCATACTCAGCTGGCCCCAAGGCAGACTGGCACATGGCAGAGAGCAGCAGTTCATGGCAATGGAACAACAACAATACAACACAGAGCAATAGCTAAAGAAAGTCTGTCTCTGTCTTATATTATGTTTGGGCTCTTTGCCCCAGGGTGGGATGTAGTACTCACACCCATAATCCCAGCAGTACTAAGACCCATAATCCCAGCCTTGGATCACACATAATCCCAGTGGATCATAAGTAAATCACAAACTCTAGAAGTCCCCACCCCTTGACTCCATGAGGCTTTGGAGGGAACAACTAGACACAAACCATAATGGACTCAGTGATTCTCCTGTTTTCAGCCTCCCAAATGCTGGGATTACAGGTGTGTGCCACCATACCCAGTCTCAGTCTCAGTCTCCTCTCAGCGTGCTCCAGGGGCAGGGCCAGCAGGGACTGTGGTGCCAGGGATCGAACCCTGGTCCCTGTGTACTTGCCTAAGCTTAGTCCACTGAGCTCTCTGGCCAGACCCTGCAAGGATTATTTGCATGGAAGAAAGGAAAAGATCAGATTAGTTTCCACCCCTCTCGCCGTTCACCTAGTGCATCTCCACTGTGTATAACTGGTATCATCTTCTCAAAGCTGTTGTTTGCCTATGTACCACACAATAGCTCCTTGAACACATTTTGGCAAGTTTTCATATGAGCTATTATTTATAGCACATTTGCTTTCATTGATTTCACATCAGTAGCAAAAAGCCATTCTTTTTATTAAAATTAATTGGAAGAACTTTGAAAATTCACCTTAACACTTAGATTTTACTGGGTCAAGTTTTCATGTAATGTTATTGTCACCTGTGTAAAATAAGTAAAGGTTTTACAACATGGGTTTTTCAGTTATAGTTAAAATATAAAGTTCCTACATAATATCAGTTTTGGAACTAATTTATTATCTATATAGGATACATATTTTTAAATATCATTCAGACTTTTATCAATACACCATTTTTTAGTCCTACAACTTTCTTTTCTTCATTTCCAACAGAATTCAGATAATCTTCAATGGCTAAGGCATATAAAAAACTGCAGATTAAAATCTTTTATCTAATTTTAAACATTAAGATGAAGTTGAAGATCAAAAATAGTCATATAAATATTACATATCTTGTTGGATATAGGAATTCAAGTAAAATTTGAATAATAATCATACTCTTTTCTGTTCTAAGCTTATAAATTTCTATAGTAAAGATGACCAACTGATTACGAGATCTGCAAATCAGAAATTATGCCCACATTCTACAGAATGCAACTTTCATATTTTAGGTTCATTCTCATTAAATATTCAAATCAATTGCCCTAAGTAATAATAGACAGGATAGAATGGAAGATTCTTAGCATTATAAATATCTAACCGCTTTTATGAGTCAGCAGCTCTAAACTTTCCTTCTTTTTCTTTTGCCATAAACAGATTTTAAAAGAGGACTGTGATACTTTTATCTTAAAATAATATTTACTGTCATGTCAGATAATTTAGAATTATCATCAGATAATGTTTAAAAATTTCACTAGTAGAGTGTATTTTCTTCTGTCATTATATATTGTTTTATAAAAAATTCCATGAGCATATTACTATACAGAGATGTTGACAGGACAGTGAGCCACAGGCCCTCAGATATTCAGGGTTCTGTGATAAATGTTGCTAATTTTGCTTGGCACTAAAGAAAGCCTGAGCTGACTTTGGATTTCATATTTTTCCTAGATTTTTCCCACAACTATAAAGTTATCCTTCATGACTTCAGACAAAAAAGTTTAAAGTCATCTTTGTTGAAAATTTCAACCAAAGAATACAAGTTTTGCCTTCCTGATAACATCTACAAGTGAAAATTAAAAATGAAACCTTAAAACAAATAAATGTAGCTTAGGAATTGCTACAGGAAACGCCAAGTGATTCTATGTTAGCTGCCCTTGTTTGTGATAGATTCAGCCCACTTGCTACCAGCATTTATCACTTTGGCCGTATGCTATAATTTGGACTGAATACTTCCCAAAGGCCCATATTTTGTGGGCCTGGTCCCCAGAGTGGTACCCTTGGGAGGCAGGGGTTTATTGAGGAAGACAGGCTTGGAGATGGTCCTTGAGTCACTGCAGTGTGCCCTCCAAGGGGAGGTCAGCCCTGGGCCCTGTCTTCTCTTCGCTGTCCTCCATGGCCCATGATGGGAGCATTCTTTCTACACACCCCCATAATGACCTGCCTTGTCACAGGTCATGGGACCAACAGATCATGGCCTAGAACTTCAAATCCCATGCATCAAAATATATCCTTTTCATTTATTTTTATTAAAATTCGTTTATCTGATACAGGGTCTCACTATTCAGTACAGACTCATAGTGATCCTCCTGTCTCAATCTCCTCAGCGTTGGGATTAGAGGCATGTGCCACCAAGCCCAGTCAGTGGCATGCATGGCCTGCCCAGGGTTCTGGGGCCCACACAGTGAGCATTACCAAGTATTGAACTTGGGTCCTTGGGTTTGCCAGGCAGGCCCTTAGACTGCTGAGCCATTTCCCCAGCATTATAAACCCTTTTCTTGTACAAGATAATTATCTCAATTAATTTGTTATAATTATTAAATTCTAATATATCATATAATCACCTATACATAGGAATGTTATAGATACTAGTGTAGTCATATATGAAGGGTATATATGAAAGAGAAGATATAAATGGAACTCTAAACCTTCCCTTGCTTGAGATTTGTTCACAGTACACTTCTTTGGCAGAGTGGTGTCCCTGTCTGCAGACCCATCCTCGAGAGTTACCATCTCTTGGCCTCTTAGTTTACACAGTGTGCTTTTCTACACACTAGTGTTCCAATATACAAAGTTACCAACCATATAGAGCATCATTGCTCAGCAGGAACAGGGAAAACAAACCAGTTTACTTCATGTGTATTTGAGCATTCCTACTGGAGTGGCCGCTCCCTAACCCTCAGCCACAGTGTTGGTACCAGGGAAACCCTATAAACATAGCTCTGAATTACCACAGCAGGTTCCTGCTGTATATTACAGCTACCTTGCTTCACCCTATGGACAGTGCGATAATCTATGCAAAGCGCCTGACACATGGCAGGAGCTCAGCACGTGACCATTTTCTTCCTTAGCAAGGACTCCTGGCAGGGTAGTTTACTGTGGCAACACTCTGGCTGTACCTACTTTAATCTGCTCTGCAGCTTGACTTGGAGATCATTTCTGGTATGAGGTTATATAACCTAATCTCTATCTCATAGGAAGCTTAAAATAGTATCAGACTCAGACATTCCCAGGTTGGGACTATTCCTGGACTGGATCATTTCACTGCAAGAAACAGGAATCAAAGCCAATAGCTTCCAGGGCTCAGGGTATGGTTTATAGAAACACCTTACAACAGAGTCACAGATTTCCTCTAGAAGCAGAAGCTTTACAGAATTCAGGAAGAGTTCCCTGGTGTTTGGTGTATGCAGGGGAAACAAACTATCTATAAATTCTGGGGGTGCCAAGCACTCTAAGGATATAGATGTCAGGATATGAACTGAAGAGGAGCTAAGGACCAGCCTCAGAGCTCAAATTCTGGTGTTGCTCTTTATTAGGCAGTTTAATTTATAGTATAGGATTCTGTCTGCTGAACACAAAAATGGAACTTATTCTTCTCTATATCATCAATCATTAAGAAAAATTATGACATCGTGGCAGGTCTACTTACTGACCCAATCTGTAGGTTTCAGTCTGATATTCTTGAGTTACTTGAGCAGGAAACATTCACCTTTACAAGTGTCCTTGAGGGTACTCTGTCTGAACCTGTACTTCCAAGGCCATCCCACAGGGGGAGCAACCTAGCCTACAATAGTTTTTGGAGGGTTTTCCTCCATGCTCTTCATATTCATGCTAAAAAAAAAGTAAGTTTGCATGTGCCTGCTATACGTCAGGCAAAATTAAGAGCTGGAGAAACACTGAACAACAAAACATGACCCTGGCCTGGTGCCAACTGTGGTTAACGCAATATGGAAGAGGCAATAAATAAAACATGCATAAGGATGTAATCTCACATTATCACAAAGTAAAGAAAATTAAAATTAAGTGCAGTGATAGAAAATAATTGGAGGAGAGGTTTATAAGATGATCATGAAATGCCCGACTGAACAGTGTCATTTAACGCTACGGCTTGACAAATGAATAAGAAATGTCCTGTGCCTTACCAGTGAGATGGGGCAGTGCAGCACCTGTTTGGGGAGTCAAGCTCTCCGTTATCTGGTACTTTCTCTGCCTTCTCTCTCAGCAATGGTCCCTCCAAAGCAGCCTTTTCCTTTCTATATTCTATGCTGTGCCATGGCAGATTTCTCCCACCCAGATTGCCCACACAAGTCTGTGCCCCTGTTCTTCTCTGTGTCCCTCTGTGGCTTCCACTTACATACCACCAAGTATCTCCATAAAATATCCACTCATTTATGTATGCAGTAGCCTGACATCAAGGCATGTTGTATAACATTCAGTCTTGAAGCACATTATTTTTCAATGTAAATGTGGTCAGATGCCAAACACAGCTGGAGACTTCCAAGCAAACATTTTCAGAGGAATAAAATGCCCAATGATTCCCAAATTGATTTTATCTCACAGAGCAACCTAATTTTTCCTCCCATTCTTCTACCTTGCAGCACTTTAGCTTATATGACAATAAACTGCCATGTGCAATATCTTTGCAATTGCAAAACCTGGTCATTTATCAGTCACATCATGGTGTGCATCTCACCAAGATTTAAATGTACGCATCCAGCTCAGTGTGAGCTCAACCAGTTCTACAGATCAGCAAAACAAGCAGAAAATCTACTAGCCTTTATGGATTAGCTCCAAACTAATAAATAAAACTAGATTCCTTAGTTAAGATTGATCATTCAAATCACTGTGCAAAGGTTATATGTGTCATTTTCTATGGTAACTTAATAAGGACCTTGTCTGACTTTCTTTCAGGACCTAAAAGTGATAAGAATCCAATCTATGCTCTTAATTCACTTTTCTTTTCTTCTGCCAAAAGCCAGGTAGTGATTCCTAGGTGTTTTGAAAAAGTAGAAGTACAACAGCGAATTAAAAGCACTTGTCATTCTAAACCACTGAAGGTCTTGCACAAGTACTTCCTTTCATCTGCATCTGTTGTACATAGACATTCTAATTTTATAAAATACAGGTTTTCAAAGAAGTCCTAGCTCATAGCAAACCAAATTCAATTAAAGTAATGACTGTCACTGACCACAAGCTCATTCACTACCATAGAGGGCAGGCCCCAAGGCACATGCCTGTCTCGTGCCTCTTTTCATAATATAGCTATCAGTCACCAACTTAGTACATAACTGAAAAGAAAACTCAAAAATGTCTGTGCTGAGAAAAACTAGACTCCCTACTTTTTGTTTCTATTTTAAAAATCTGGAAAAAATCTGCTTAATCATATGTTAAAATTAAACTAAGTGAAGGCAAGCAGAATGCTGAGCTCAAAGGCTACCCTTTGAACTTAGAATAAAATAATAAAATCCAAACCCCTTCCTGCCTCCAAAGCCCTACATAATTTAGCCCCTGTCTGTCTCTCACAGCTACTTCTCCTGCTCCTTCTCTCTCTTGTCATGAGCCAAACACACCAGGTTCTTGTTCCGTCTGCAAAGCCCAACCTGCATTGGAAGAGATTCTTTTTGCATGGAATGCTATTACTGTGATGTTCACAAAAGACAGTTTTTCTCTTCATAAATGTCTCTCATCAATTTCATTTCTATCAAGTGATCTTTGAATATGGTTTTAGATGGTTTTAGTTATTTGATAGCTAATTTTTCGTATCTTGTACTGCATACAAGCTCAATCAGAGCAAGATTCTCTTGCTAACTGCTGTATTTTTTGTTTTGTTTTGTTTTGTTTTCCATTTGCGTATTTGGTTCAAAGTTTCACCATGTAGATCAGACTCAGGGTGATCCTTCTATTTTCAGCCTCCCCAGTGCTGGGATTACAGGTGTGCACCAACATGCCCAGACTCTGTCACCAACTCACCGTGCCCTAGGGGTGAGACAGCACTGTATGCGGGACTCTCTAGTCCCTTGTCAGAGCAAATGCTTGTCCCTGTGCTTACCAAAGCAGGTGCTTTGTCCACTGAGCTATGTCACCAGCCCTAAGTGCAGTATCTTTAAAAACAAGGAATAATTAATTCAAAGAAAATACACAAGGGCAAGGAAGAAATAACATGATTTTCAGAGAGTAAGAAAAAGTTCTGAGGACTCATAGATGGCTGAGATTCAGTCTATCACAGTGGTACAAAGGCACCAGGCTAATGAATGGTAGCTCTTGTGAACACTAATCACTCATTGGGAGAATTCACAAAGCAAATTGGACCTCTTGGTATGGAATATGTGAGCCCACTGTATCTCAGGAAGGTTATCTCTGCTTTTTTTGGCCAACTTCAGACTTTTTAGTTGCAGTCTATTATTTGTTTAGTGACTTCCTTTCAAAATTTTACTGATGTTAGAAAAGGTTGGATAAAGATAAAGAAACATAAATGAATACATGAAAATACTTCCACAGAATGGAGATGTTTGATACACTTGCCACAAATCCAACAGGTACACATGTCCAATATTACCCACATGGTAACATTTCAACATCTCCTAGGTAGAGACAGCTCTAAAGTAAGTCAGCTCTATTTGCCTCCCACATTGTCCTGAATTCAGAATAGTTGGCTGCCCAGGTGACAGACTGTGGGAGAATATTAGTCATACATAATTTCTCCTCCTTCTGCTAAACTGCAACCTAAAAATCCAGACAGAAAGCTCAGATTTACAAATATTAGTTAGACACATTGGCATTCAGCTAGTCCTAATATTATCAAAATGTGGCTTTGCCACACACACTTTACAGAAAGGATTCTAACCTTGGGTGCACATTAGAATCATCTAGAGTGCTTGAAAATGCTGACACCTAAGACTCACCCCAGACCAACTGGAATAGGTATCTCTCTAAGACTCACCAGACACTGGTGATTTTTGTAAAGTCCTGAGTGCTTCGAATGTGTGACCTAGTTTAAGAATCACTGTGATACTGAAAGATTGTGTTTGGAATTAGATATGTTTTGTAGGCTTTTTTTAAACTATCTGTATGATAGTTTATGATTAGGTGCATTTATTTCACACACACACACACACAAGTATAGAGGCAAATTGAACATATGTCTGAAAGAAGCTCCAGGAGGGGTTACCATGATGGATGGCAAGTGCAACAGAATTGAAGGGGGGATTTAGGGAAACTGTAACATTCTAATTCATTGGTTACACATATGTGTTTAGGTTGTGAAAATTAGTCAAGGTATACATTATGATATTTTCTGTATATAATATATGCAAAACAAAAGTGGACTTCCTCTTTCTCTCTGTTCCTTACTGTTTGATTTTTAATATTTTCAAATGTTATTTCCAAAATGTTCATCAGATCCCAAGATGAAATGAAGCCACACTTGAACTAAAAATCAGCGAAGTTAATTATTGTGACTAGGTTCAGTGATGTTGCTGATATTAAAGTAGCTCTTTCTTGACAGCATGTTTAGCAGGAAAGAAAAAGGTCACTTAGGGCATAATTATTCAAAACATTAGAAGGATACTCTTTTTTAGCTTTATAGGATTTAGAAAAATTCAGCTATATCCTTTCCCCCATTGAGACTCGAGACCCCACATGGGCAGGATCACTGCTCCATTCTTCACTATTTTCTTGACCTTACTCAGCACACTACATGTAGCATTTCTTAATAAATGTTTGGCGGATGAATAATGAGTGAAAAATGAGTAACTGAGCAGAAGCTCTCTGCCTAAGGGACCTGTCTCTTGAACACATTTGTTCTCTTCCTCGACACACTAATTGTAGGAAAATATAATTCTTAGATTGTACCTCCTGTTCAAAAAATAAATGATGCCTCCCTTTTACTAAATTGAAAATTTCCTCTAAGTTGTGTCACTGAATGTTACTGAGCACCATGTAGAAAAATTGCTTTATGTTCCTGTTTCTCATGGCTGTCCTTGACATTGATCTTAATGGGGAAATACATTTGAAAATGTTGGTTTAAATTAACTTCAACATATCCTTTAAATACATATGCACGGGTTGGCAAAAAGTAGCAGTCTAAGTGCCTGCCTAACAAGCACAAGGATTCGGGCTCAATCCTCAGCACCATATGTCATGCCAGCCCTGCACCTGCACATGCTAAGTCCTTCACCGACTGTGAATGGTGGCACATACCTGTAATCCCAGCTCTAGAGAGGTTGAAAACAAAAGGATCACTTGCCAGTCTGAGCTGTGTAATGAGATTTTGTACCAAATACATAAAAAATTAGAAGAAAATATGTATACATTGTGTTTCCAGGAATGGCATGCATACTAAGCATGAAACATTTCTCCACTTTATTTAATCACAGAACACTTCATTCAAAGAGCATTTCCTGGAATTATTTTATAGAACCTAGCTGAGGAAATAATAGCTTTCATTATATATAAGCAAGATTTCTTAGCCCGATATTCAAGGACCTAAAAGTTCTGACTTCATCTTTTCCACTGAACTGAATTTCCCAGAGCTTCTTAAATGGCATGCTTTGACTAGTAGTCTTATTCTCTTAGCCTACTCCACTGTCCTCAACTGAGTACACTTCCTCATGTCCTCTTCCTATCTCCACTCCAAGTTCAGGTCCTGGTTTTTCCAAGTCCACTTCTCTCTTCTCTTTTCTGCAGGATTCTCTCCTCTAAAATCCTTGTTTTTTATTTATTTATTTATTTTTGCAGGACTAGGGATTGAACTCAGCGATTGAGCTTGCCAGGCAAGCACTTATTCTGCTGAGTCATCTTCCCAGTGCCCTCTAAGCTGCTGCTGCTATTAATTTTACTTCACATTTGATAATTAACAAAAGA
Source organism: Ctenomys sociabilis (assembly GCA_004027165.1). Taxonomy (NCBI): domain Eukaryota; kingdom Metazoa; phylum Chordata; class Mammalia; order Rodentia; family Ctenomyidae; genus Ctenomys; species Ctenomys sociabilis. The sequence continues at coordinate 26,066 of PVKA01003140.1, read as the reverse complement.
CTGCCCTTGCACTGAAGCCACTGTCTCTCATGCTAGTAATGTTACCTAACTATGAAAAGGTCAGTGTATAACTTCCACTAGACCATAAGCTCATAAGAACCAGGACTCTGCTCTCTTCTTGCTCCTCCCTGGCACAGCATCTTCAGCACAGTGACTGTAGAACATGCTTCTACAGGGTACTCATCTGCCTTCCATGGAGGGTAATCTTTCTCTTACAAAAAATGAGAATGGGTATAGTTAAAAGTTCTTTCCTCCCCTCAAATGCCTTCTAATTCTTCCAAGCATCCCTTCTTAGCTAATTGGAAAGGCACAAAGATTTCCACTGCCTTGAAAACTCCTCAGAGTCTTTCACATGTGCCTATCTATGAAGTAAAATTAAGTAGGGTTCATTTGTTTAAAATAGGAATCAGCAGACACTTTTGTAATTACTGCCCAGTTAAAGGTGCATGACTACATTTATAAAGGGTCTCTCCATTTCTCATGACGTAGGACTCTGGCATTCTTGAGGCTGCTTTAGGGTAGTGCCCTGGAGCGTATGTAGACCGGTGACTGGGAAGGGCTTGCCAAGTGTGTGCTACTTACGGGTAGTCACGGACTCCAGCACTCAGCAGAATGCTAAAGTGGTGGCAGGACGCGAGTGTAGTCAGACAACCTGTTTTGTCTAGTAGAGGAAATACCTTACAGCAAGCAAGTGCTGGACTCTCTTTGAACTAGTGGTTCTGAACCTGGAGTGATTTTGACCTCCCTGCCTCCCCAAGGAACATTTGACAGTACCTGAAGACACAGTTGTTTGTCATAACTGGGGTTTGGGTGCTCTTGGAATGTAGGGACTTGATGCCAAGGGTATTGCTAGCATCCTACAGTGTACAAACCACCTCCCCCAATGAATTATCTAGCCTGGAATGTCAATGGTACCAAAGTAGAGAAACCGTGCTCTTCCAAGGCAGATAGTGAAACAGGGAAAACTCCTCAGCTAAGCAAAAGAAGAGCTTATTGTTTCATTTAAATGGATTTAGAAGTTTTATGATGCAGACTGCTAATAATTTTAGGAACTACCAATGTCTTCTATAATAAATGGAGATCAAAGTTGTGGAAATACTTCATAAGAAATTAACTTAATACACAACTCATTATCACTCCACAATTTCCCTTTCCTCATAAAAGATATAGCAGCAGATGTGAAACATTAAGTAGCATCATTCAGAAATACTTTAAAGCATGAGAAAGAACTATAGTTTAAACTAATCTCAAGAAGGGCAAAAGTGGTAGAATTATCCAGGAAATTTACTTGGCAGTTGTTATGGTTTGTGTCTAGTTGTCCCTGCAATGCCCCGTGTAGTTCTGGAGTTTGTGATTAATTCACGATCCAGTGCTGGGGTTATGGGTGTGTGCGCCGCACTCAGATTGTGGCAGAGAGCCAGAAGGCAGCGCAAGGGCCACAGCCTTGCTCTCCGAGCAGCGGCTGCTGCTCCTGCTCTCCTTGTTCTTGCTAGTTTGCTGTTTCCAGCTGCCGTGAGTGGCTGCCCTGCGCCAGGTGCCACTGTGCCTTGCAGCTAGCTCAGCACAGACCCAAATCTCCACTAAATGTGAGATAAATAAAACTTTCCTTCCTTAATTTGGGTTGTTGGGAATTTTGTCCCAGCAATGAGAGAAGAGTGACGGAGACAACAGTTCAATAAACTTCACATAATCTACTTTTTCAAATAGACAGATACATGAGAAACACTTTATCATGTATCTGTGTATTAAAAAAATTAGATTATATAAATCCCTAAATGCTGAGAAAATTTCTTTCTCTTTGTTTATTTACACTTTCCAAACTTTCTACAGTGGATCATCCCTCAGATAATCAGTGCTTTCTTTTAGTATATATTTGAGCTGTTTTTCTAGGGTTTTGTATGAATATATACTTTTGAGTGACAATATATTAATCTTTTGACAAACAGATTGTTCCCAGTTTTAGGCTGTGATGAGTAAATAAAAATTTTATGCCTAAAATAGATAGTTTGCACTAACGCAGCAAATATATTTTACTTTGTTTTATTTTTAATTAAAATACTGAGTTTATTCACATGTACATTTGTCTCCCTACCATCCCCATGTCTGACCACCACTACTACTGTGTCTTATCATAACATGCCATACATACTTAAAACCTGGTAAAGGGTGAAGTTCCATCTTGAAAAACTAAACAAGCATTTCAGACAACACATTCTTGGCAATGTGACCTGGAAAACATCTATCAAACATGGTAGCGAAAGCTCTCACTTTACAGTATAGAAAGGATAGCCAGAGAGCAACTGTTACAGAAAGAAAAGAAGATGGAAAACTTCACCTGTTTAAACTGTTTTTTTAGAGCCTTCCTGCACCACCACAGACCCTCAGTAGCCTCCTAGTCAGTCATCTGGAAGCAGTTCTTCACATAACTGATGAATTTGGTTTCCACATTGGGAAGAGAATCACCTTTTTCTATACTAGCTTGCATTTTGCTATATTTATTTTTTGTACTAAAATTACTTTATTACAGTTGATTTTTTAAAACATTTCCTTTGTTATGATGCAAAGGATACTTAACAAACAAAATGTAACACACGACCTTGTTTTCACTCTTATGTTCTGACAACTTGGTAACATCTTTAAATGCACAATCTATACAATTAATACAGGTTACATATGAACTATGAGGTATGCTGAACCAGAAGAATACTGACAATATTCTGCACATTAAGCCTTACCAGTTAGTGCTGTGGACCATGACACGTCTGTGCAGGCACCATTACCACTGGTGCTGCCAGTGAGGGAGAGGCTTTTTCCCATTGCAACCCCTGATAAGCCTCCACTGTGGGTGTCTGTTTGGTCCAAAATTTGAAAGGATTGTGTGTGTTTAAAATTACTCATCAGTAAAGTGGTAGAACACTACCACACTTTCAACATGATAATCTCTCATAAAAGAAAAGAAAAATCTGGCCCAGCTTTAAAAGACCAAGGTTGTCCGCTATGAAAACCCTACAGGCTCAAGGGCTTTGGGAGGTGAGAAGATGAGGCTGCCAGAAAACAAGGGGAGAAGCCAAGCCAAAATCTAGGTCTTGCAAAATCATGTTTCCCTCCACCCAAGGGAACTAGAAATGTACAAATTCATTGATGAACCTCAATGATAACATATCAGTTAGCTGATAACCCTCATTTTATTTGGATGCCTCACTCATGGGAATAACTGACAGATTGTAGATAACATGTACCACTTTCAGAAAAGAACATCTTGCTTAAAATATTCCCTTCAGCTACAGCAGCTGGTCCTGGAATGACAGGTGTGCACTCACCTCTCAGTAGTCTACTCAGAGGTGATAAGGTTACCGCTTTTATCTTTTCTTTTTTCTTTTTGTATAAAAAAGCAATTGACTGAAGTGTTTTTTTTTTTTTAAGGTAAATAGAAAAAGTAAAAACAAAAACCAACCCTGGCATTTGCATAAATAATGCAAATGGAGTGGGGTTTCTTTAAAGAAGGAGTTAGTAGGGAGAAGTGAAGAACCAGAGAAAATGATGTATTTTTTCCTTTTCGAAATTTCTACATGTGCAAAATAGAATATGCTGTTTGAGGATAGTAAAGGGAAATGAGTACTTAAAACTGAAAATATAAATAATGTTTGGAAGACTGGTAAAAGGGTTACAAAAGGATTATACATTCAAGATGCTCTTAAACCCAGTGGGATAACTTATATTAAAATTGTTAATAGTTACATTAAAAATCTCAAAGTTGCTTTTAAATCTTCACAATACAAGCAAAGCTGTTTCAAGATGACATTTTTGCTTTAATGTCTTCTATAGAACTAGGTCTTTTGGTGGTTTTAGGAGTCTTTTCCTATTTCTTGAAGAATTTCTGCGTTTTTGATTTTGGCATTGATGGCTTTGAGGCTTTTCTGTTCTAGTTTGATTTGTGTGCATTTTTGGCTGGAATATCTCATATCGATTTCCTCACTGGAGCGTTCTTTTCAATTTATTCATCGTCAAAATCATCGTGATTATCGTGATCATCCTCACCCTCATCGTCCTCGTCGTCTTTGTCAGCAGCTAATTTCGCTTTTGTCTGTGGAAACCTGCTGCCACCTCCAGGGCAGACCGCTTTCCAGATGTACTTAGGGGTTTTACACCTTCATCCTCCTCCTCCGCTCCCGACTCTGCACCTTCTTCCACAGCCACTAAATGCTGTCCACTAACCTGCACAGGCCTTCAAACTTAAAAAGACAATAGGTGGTGTAATTTCAAAGCCCCCCAGGGAAACCGTTGGCTGTACAGACATTTTCAAAGTGGCCAGTGTCGCTTTAATTAGACTGCCTTTATAATCCATAGCCTCAGCTTCAACAATGTGCAATTCATCCTTTGCACCAGCCCCTAAGCTGACCGTTCTTAATGACAACTGGTGCTTATTTTCATTGTTACCCAGCTTAACGTGGTAAGCTTTGTTGGCCTTTAGTTCACAGCTGGAGAGATAGTTCTGGGGCCTCCGAGGGCTCATGTCCATATCCACCGAATCTTCCATGGAGTGGTGGCGCGCTCTTAGGTGGGAGAGAACCGGACGGTAGTGAACAAGCACTGCTCCACCGAACAGACACGCAGGACGGAATCACAAGCAGGACGGAACCACACCGTGCCAAATACATTTCAAAATGGTATATATTTTAAACGCACGAATTTAACAATGTGGCTTATGGAAATGAAGATTTAGACAAGTAGTTATATACAAAGAACTATGCTAGGGAATGTTTTCATATAGACGTATTTTTTTTAAGTAAGGAGGTCAACCGGGCACGATAGCTTAAGTCTATAAACCTAGCTCTCAGAAGGCTAAGGCAGGAGAATCTTCAGTTTGAGGCCTGCTTTCCAGGCAAGTTTCTGAGATCTTGTCTCAAAAAAATTTTTAAAGGACTGGAATGTAGCGCAGTGGTAGAATATGTGTGATACCCTGGGTTCAGTCTCTAGTATAGAGGAAAACGAAAAGTCCAGGAATAGTTAAACTAAAATTCTGATGACAGTTAAATGCATTTGTTTCTATATGTTGGATGACTGGAGGACTACTACAAATCTCAGTGTTGGTAAAACCACTGACGTAAGTAGAAAAAAGATAAACTCTGTAATAGTTTTCCAATTATTTGAGTTTATATAAAAGTTTATCAAAAAAATTACTGAGTATTCTGACAATATTTGCTGATAAGGTGGCAGAGTTGACCTTCATTTTTTATTTGTTAATTGTAGATTTCGTAATGTTTTATTATTTTATTTAGTTAGTACATGTTATATGTAATATTTATGTGCCTTGTGGTGCTACCCCAGTACAGGACACACCTCACATCCTTTTCACCTCTGTCATTCCTCTCCCTTCCATCTCTCTCTCTCAGCATGTACAGGGTCTCACTATGCAGATCAGACTTGTAGTGATCCACCTGTTGTTCAGCTTTCCAAGCACTGGGACCACAGGCACACGCCACCACGCCCAGTCTCAATCATTGTCTCAGTGTGCCCTGGGGGCAAGGCTGGCATAGAGGTTGGATCAAGCCCCTGGCCCCTGCATCTGTCTAGCAGGCACTTTAATCCTCTGAGCTATCTGGCTACCCCTCCTCCATCTCCTGACCACCTTCCCATTTGGAAAAAATCTGTAATATTTCCAATTTTCTTTTATTTATTTTGATCTTTATTTTCTAGATAAAGCACAGAATTTAAAAATTAAAATCTTTTGAGATAACAGTGAATAAGCACTTAGCAAAATTGATTCATCATAGAAACTGTTGAGATTTTTTTGTTTATGAGTTATGCTAGTATAAAACAAATACTCTTTAGCAATACCATTATATAGATGAAAGATTTGCTCACCCTACATAAAGTCCAACAGAGCTTATTCTTTTTTTTTTTTTTTGCGGAACCGAGGATTGAACTCAGGCACTTGCGCTTGCCAAGGAAGCGCTTATTTTACTGAGCCATCTCCCCAGCCCAAGAGCTTATTCTTGCCTTCACCTTTTTCTTTTCCTCAAATTAGTTCACAGACTACCAAAGCTCCTACCTGTCTGGTGCAACATTTTCATGACTGAATCATGAATGAATTTTTGATTCTAAAATATTGTGAAAGTTAAATAATACTTGCCTTTGTACTCTGTTTTCTAAATGGTTCAAATCTCATTTAAACATCATAACAGTCATTTATGAACTTCTAGGAAAAATAAACAAATAAGCAAGTAGCTGCAAAGTCACCTCATACCTATATTTTTTTGTAACTAAAAGAATAGAGCATTAACTTGATTCTAAAAAATTCAGGTCTGAATGAACTGTCACAAACTATGTTTTCATACCCTTGAGGTTAAAATGGTTACTTTTTATAGACATTTAATGCACTAAATTAAATTTAATTCATTATTTGAGTAATATTTCAATATAAATGATAAAAATCTGTAAGAGGTGAGGTTATTAAGAAACCTAGCTGCTGCATCAGACACTGCAGAAACATCCAATGAAAACTGTTTCTTTTTACCTGATGCTTATCCATCTTTTGATCCAGTGAAATTTGTAATCAATAATAGGTTACCTGTCTCCAGATGCTCTTCTAAAAGGTTAAAAAATATTAAACAAAAAAGAAAACTTTTTAAAAATGCCCTATTCAAACACACGTCAGAACCAATTCATCCAGCAAATCCCTTAAAAAATAATTCTTTCCTAAAAAAGGGTATCTTCTAAGAATGACATTTACAGAAAGCAGCATGGGCTTATCGGAGTGGTGCAGAGACGCGCTTGGCTTGCAGAGTGGCACTGGGTTACATAAAAGGGAGAAGGGCCAAATGAGGGTTGCTGAAGGCACACCAGAGGCACAAGGCAGCGCAGACTTGAGGCAGCTGTGTCTAGGGAGGCTATGTGCCAGTGTTTCTCACCAAGTTTGGCTCTTCAGTGCTACTTGAATACAGGCACTCATGACACAAGAATAAGCGTCCCCTCCAAGCCATCCTACTGTGAAAGGGATCTATTAATAATGGCTTCCTTATCAACTAGGAAATATGGGTTTCTGTCAGGCTAGAATTCTGTACAGAAAGAATTTTACAGTTGTTATTGGTTTCCTCTTTATACTGCTGTCTTTTACATTTTCCCTGCAAAATGATGGAGCAGAGTGCCAACAACTCAGCTTCTCCGAGACAAAGCATCTATAGTGTTTGGGAAATAACTGCTTAGAGAAATAATGAAGTGAGTGGAGGTTACTGGAGAGCCAGGAGGAAACTGACAGAGGAGAAGAAAATAGGAGTTAGTGGTACAGAGGAAATAGATCACAGAGGAGAAAAGGAAAGCTACAGTTTTGCTCCAGGCTAATCACAGAACCGCATCACTTCGGAGAGAATCGTTGGCATTGGAGTCAGCGGGGAAAATGCAGCGCACGTCCTCCAGGGCAGACCTCCCAGCTAGCCCCTGTGAGCGGCCTCCTGTGACACCCGCAGCCCCCACTGCGGAGCAAGGCGTGGTGGGGTGCCACCGCAGGGTAGGAGCTGAAAAGGGAAAGACAGCCACAGGACAGCCAGCTGCGGGCAGATGTGGGGTCCAGCCCCAAGACTGAGAGTCTCCCCTTCACAGCTTCTATCCCGGGCCCCCTAGAAGGGGAGGGACCTTGGGAGCCCTGGCTCTCTGCCATCACAGACCATCAATAAAGCCCACTGTACCCCCACAAAGAATTTACCCTTTCTTTTTTCTCTTTCTATATAGTTTATAGAGAGTGAGGGAATCTCCCCTCACCTCTTTGTATCTCTCCTACTTTTATCCTTACCTCTTCACCCAATCTTGTATCTTATTCATTTATAATTTTTCATTTCTTTCCTCTCTCCTTCTTCATTGGTTTTCCTATAACGTTACCTCTACCATTTATGTCAGTAACAAGCTCTTCTCCCGCGTCCATTTCTCCCTACTGTACTCAGTTTTCTCCATTATCCCCTTCAAAGTATGTAATATACCCTTACCATCCTTAGGACTCTTGGCCCTTACTCCTGAGTGAGCACCCAGACTCCAGCAAAGCAGCAACTTGGGAATCACACACAGTATCTCACTGGAATATTTAATCTGTGTTCCCATTGGACATTTTATAGGTTTAAGTCTTTAGTAATATAGGATTATGTTATGTTATTTTATGGTTTCCTGTGTTTATTATTACTTTTGTGTTGTTCTTTTCGTGGCTGTAAAACAGTGCATGTCTAGATTTTCTCCCTCATCTCAGCTACCTACCTAGATTTTCAAGTCAAACCCCTGAGACAATGCAGTTAACATATTCCTTTATTCTTTTTCTAAACACATAAACTGTTCCTCACAACATTTTTTAAATTGCCCATACTTAGCCCTCTCACAGCCACACCTGCCTCCTCCAGTACCAATTCTTGATGCTCCCCATCATAAGCTTTTGGCTCTTTCACATCTTACTTTCCTTATTGCCCCTCTATCAGCAAGTTCTGACACATAGCTCTCTTCACCCACAAAGTAAAACCTCTATGACCCATTTCTCACCTGTGCCTCTACAAAATAGCCTCTAAAAACTCTATTCTATCCCTTCTACTCCACTAACAATACCCCAGTAAACACCCTAATGCACATTGACCTTTGCTTTTCATCTTCCACTATTGCCCCCTTCAAGCCTCCCAGTTGTGGTTGACACACTGTACCAACTGGAGGATTCTAGAAGCTTAATTAACTCAGCAGGGAGCCAGGGTCCAAGAGTGCTATACCACCCTCCAAATCAGGGGGAGCCTGCCTACAATGCAAAGGAAGCAAACAGGCTTGATCCCCACTGTTGCTACTCTCTATCACCTTGAAGCTTTGCCCCTGTACCATTCCACCCTGCCTTGCAGCTGGCTGATTATGCACTGAAACCGCCACAAACTGAGCTAAATAAACCTTTCCTTCCATAATTTTGTGTGTCAGGTATTTTGCCTCAGCAAAGAAAGAAAAGTAACCAAGATACCCCCCTTACTGTCTAACAGTCTCATCAAACAACTCATTCTCCCCACCTCAACTCACCTACCTCCCTGCAGAACAATGACAGACGATAAGCTGATGCAGCACGCATAGAGAACAGACAAATGGAGGGACATGTAACTCCAAGGAATATCACATAGAAGCAGTATAAGATTAAATCTGTGGATGCTGTTTTAACCAGAAGTAATTCTTTCAGCAAAACATATAGACAGAGTCAAAATCACTCAAGGTAAATAACAGAAGGAGAAAATACGTACTGAACATACAAATCTAAAAGGTTATTTATGCAGATTCAACATCCTACTAAAAATCTCCATGTAAGCCACAAAATAAAAAAACTACAAAAACATATTTTTGTTGTTTTCAACTTTTGCAGTAGCTAATAGACTAAATATGAAACATTTCATGCACCAAGTCTCCAAAAATAAGCCAATATAAAAAAGTAGAAATCACTCTATGCATACTAGAAGACAACTGTGCAGTGAAAGTAAAAATAAGCAACAAAAGAAATTTCTGAAAAGGTGAAGTTTTCTAGAAAATTAACAGTGTACTCATAAACAACCAATGGACAAGAAATTTAGCAATTTCTACAAGGTAATGACAATGATGGCCCAACTCACCAAAACCTCCAAGACACTGCAAAAGTAGTTCTAAGAAGAAAATTCACCACATTCCATGCTCACATTAGGAAAACAGAGCAAGTGCAAATAGACAACCTTATGAGAAATCTTAAGACACATGAGAAAAAACAACAAACCATTACAGGCCAAAATTAAAGAAGAAAATTATAAAGATAAGAACAGAAAAATAAACATAAATATGTATAAAAATAACTTAAAGTCTGTAAAAGAAAAATCACAAAAATGAACAGCTCATTCTTCAAAAGAATAAATGAGATAAGCACATAGAAGAACTCACCAAGAGAGAAAAGATGCATATAAATGCAACTATAAATGACAAAGGTAAAGTCACAACAGATACTGTCAAAATTCAGAAAATAATGTCTTTGAAAAAAGTATTCTTTTGCACGTATACATTACAGGCTTTTCCTATGCAGTTCGGACTTGTAGTGATCCTCCTGTTTTCAGCCTCCCCAGCACTAGGATCACAAGCATACGCCACCACGCTTGGACTCAGTCACCAGCACTGAGCTCCTGGGGGTGAGGTTAGTGCGGCATGTGGTACTGGGCATCAAACCCTCAACCCAGCACTTGCCTAAGCAGGTGCTTTGTCTACTAAGTTATCTCGCTGGCCCTTGAAAAATTATATTCTGACAATTTAGCAAATTTTGAGGAAATGGACCTAGTCATACAAACTACACTTCACATACAAACTACCAAATGTAATCCAACAAGGCATAAATATGCTTAATAAACAATGACATTGACACAATAATAAAAAATCTAGCAACTGAAAAGGCCAGAACCTGATGGATTCACTACTGAATTCGACAAATCCTTTAAGGAGTTTATGTCACCAACACTCCTCAAGCTATTTAAAGAATACTGAAAGAAGGTGCTCCAAAATTCACTTATAGAAGCCACTATCAATCCACTTCCCAAATTGGAGAGACTCAAATAGAAAGGAAAACAACAAGCCAATCTCCTTAATGAACTTGCTTGCAAAAATCTTCAGCAAGAGATTAGCAAATAGAATGCAGCACATTACAAATTGATATACCGTGATTAAACAGGTTTTGCTCTAGAGAAAGTAGGTGTGTCCGTGGGATAACTGTAATACATCACATAAACAGAAGCTGGGTCAAAAGCCATATGATCATATCAATAAACACATAAAAGCCTTTTAACAAAATTCAACTCCTCCTTGATAAAAATCCTGAAGAAAACAGACCTAGAAGATATAGATATAAAAGCTATTTATATCACAAATGAAAAGATAGATCATACTAAATAGAGAAAACCTAAAACTATTCTCCCTAAAAACAGGAACAAGACAAAGATGTCCACTATCACTTCTTCTATTAAACAGTGCTCGAAACATTAGCCAGAGCACGTAGAAAGAAATAAAAAGGATACACATACAAGAGGAAGAATGCTAGTACTTAGTTATAGATGGTATGATGTTCTACATGGATGATCCAAAGAACTCTATGAAACAAAACTCTTAGAATTAACAAACTGTAGCAATGTAGCAGGATATAAGATCAATGCACAAAATCATGAGCATTTGTGTATGCCAACAATGAATGGGATGAGAAGGAAATTATGAAAATAATACCATTCAGAGTAGCTTTAAGAAAAATAAAATACCTAGGAATTAACCTAACCAAGGAAGTGAAAGACCACTAAAGGAAAACAACAGTGCTCTTCAATCTCTGAAAAAAGGAGATTGAAGAGGATATCAGAAGATGGAAAGATGTCTCTTGATCCTGGATAGAAATCAACTTGGAATCAATTATCAAAATGTTCATACTCCCAAAACTGTTACACAAATTCAATGCAGTCCCAATCAAAATACCAACACCGTACTTTTAAGACGTAGAAAAAAACAATTCTAAAATTCATATGGAGCTAGAAGAGGCCCAGAATAGAAAGCAATTTGAGCAAGAAGAGCAAAGCAGGAAGCACAGCAATAAAACTAACTTCAAGCTGTAAAAGGCAATAGTGATAAAAAAAAAAACACCATAGTACTGGAGAAAAAAAATGGGCACGTGAATCAAGACAAAGGAGGTGAGTATGCAGAAACTTCCCCAGACATATTCAGCTATGTGTCATAGGGAGATTGAAGGGGAAGGGACATAGAGGAGGGAAGGGACAGGGGATTAAAAAAGAAAACTATGGGCCAGGGAGATGGTTCAGTAGAACAAGCACTTGCCTTGCAAGCGCACGGGTCTGAGTTCAATCCCAGGTTCCACAAAAAAAAAAAAAAAAAGTAAAAAAGAAAAACTATAAACAGGCTGTGATATATACATGTATTAACTCCCCCAAATGATTGTAAAATGCATAATTCAAGCATATACTAATAAACAAAATTGATAACTTTTATTAAATCTTGATGAATCATTTTCAAATAATTTAAAAAACTGAAAAGAAATTTCATAGAGCTAAGTTCTGCTTAGCTTTGCTTTCCAAAGTTTCTGAAATAAAAATATATTTATTTTCATTATTGGTGGATATTTAGGACCTCCCTCTAAATTCTCAACATGGACATCCTTGAATATATCTACTTATTTAAAAAGTCTTTTTCTGTAAAGTACATATGTAAAAATATCACTTGAGGTTATATATTATGTTTATTTTATGAATACACATATAAAAATGTGTATATGCATTTTTCAATTATAGGTACCAATATAATTTTCATTCCAAAATAGTTCATCACACAAACAATGCAAGAGAATTCCAGCTTATCTACACACGAATAAATATGCAATTGGTATCACCATTCATATTGAGCATCTCTTCATATGTGTGCTATCCAAGTGGGTTTCCTCTTCTGCAAATTTTCTTTTGCCTATATGTATTTCTTCACATAGATACTTAAAATTTTGAAAGTATAAGCATAGTTCTCTGTTGCTTTTTTTGAGGGGAGAGACTTCCTGTGTACTACTTTTTTATTTCTTGTAGGTCACAAAGATAGTCTTCTGAATTCTCTCCTAACAGTTCATTTCTTTCTGCTTGCATCTCTACTTTGTGTTTATCTTTGTCTTGTGTGGTATAAGGTAAGGATGATTTTACTGCTTCCACACAGAAGTCCTAGCATTCACGGAAGAATGTGACCTTTCTCCACTCTTTTTCCTGAAACCATGTACATATCAAGGTTTCATATAGACACTGGAGACAGATAAAGCAAGCAGAGATTAAAGCATGAGCAGCGGTTTGCAGTAGTCTCTCATAGAAGTTCAAGGTAAAACCTTAAGGATAATGAGAACCTTTAGAGGAATCAGGTAGCATACCTGTAGAGCACAGGCTGGCCATGAGGGAATCATTCTTCAAAGAATTTCAGTATGAAATGCTTATGCTGGAGGAAAACTTAGGATTTCACTTAATGCTCTATAGTACCTATTAAGACAGTTCATAAATTGTTTCTCACATTGTAACTGAGATTAAAATGGATCCAAACATTAGTTTGCTATTGTTTTATTTAGAGATAGACTGCGTCTCCAAATTCCCCACTGTGAGATACAAACGGACAGACCTTTTCTCAGGTTAGATGAGTGCACAGAGAAGTATAGCCCCTGATGGAAAAAGAGCATATCACTCTGAACAGAATATGCAAACTCTGGTCCCAGGTGTTCAAGGTGCAATGTCTTTTAGCAAGGAGGATGGAGGGAGGGAACCCAGAATGGTCAGGAGATGAACCAGCAAGAGGATTTCCCTGTCTGCTACTTCATATAATAATCCTTCATCCCCTTCCTTATACGCTTTTGCACATCTGCATGCTTGGAGATAGAGAGTTGGGACTGAAGAGGCGCTTATTAGAGCTAAGTTTTAATAAACGTTTTTCTTTTCACCAAAACTTATCTCCCATATTTTTATCTGGAGGAGAAATGGGCAGTACAAATTTAAGCTCCCATAACAAGAATGCAAATCTTAATACTTTTAAAATATCCTAGCACTCTGGAATATGAAAAATTATCCCTGCACTTACTTTTCTAGTTGAGGAAAGCCTGTAACGTAAAATACAGGTAGAAGTTGAGAATATACAGAAGATCACCCTTTGGCAAAGACTGGAGCTAGCCCAACCCCTGGTAAGAGTTCCATAGTTTTTTAATTAAAGCTTTCTTAAAGTTCTCTACCAGTCTTCTATTTCAGGCACCCTTAATGCCTGGGTAGGCGGACGTATTTGTAGGTATTACACACTTCACTTTAAAAACTCACTTGGGACATATGTTGTTTCATTATTTTCCCTTCAGACAAGGGTTTCAGTTACATCCAAACTTTTAGTCCATTGTCCTGCTTCTAAGCATTTTGTTGTACATTAATTTTTTTTCAATTTCAACTTATTTTATTGATACATTTGCAATAAACATAATATCATAAGGAATTTGTACCTGTATATGACATATTGCACCTCTTTTTTTATTCTATGCTTTCCCTATTTCTTTACAAAAGTCTTGTTTTCACTTTTATCATTCATTTTTTTCTTTTCTCTTCTTTCCTTTACCTCTCCCCCTCCCTTGTTCCTCATTTGAACATTTTGTTCTGATTTCCCAATATCCATTATATATATTTTTTCCTTATTTACACTTTAGTTTTTTGCACCAGAGAAACAATGCACTGTTTAAACATGTGTGTCTCATTTATTTCACGTGAGCATATAATATTGAGATGTGTCCATTTCAACAGATATGTCTCAAGTTTATTCTTCTTTGCGGCAAAGCAGTACTCCAATGTACAAAAAACCAAATCTTTATCCATTCATCAGTTAAAGCATTTTGGCATTTCCATGATACTACAAACTGTGTCACTGTAAACATGGGTGAACATATATTGCTGGGATGTAATGCTTTTAAATTTTTCCGGAAGATACCAAGAAGGGGAATAGCTGGATCAAATGGAAACTCTGGTTTTAGATTTTTTTTTCCAGGAATTTCCATGCTGATTTCCACAGTAATTCCAACAGTCTACACTCTCAACAGTAGAGAAGGGTTCCTTTCACTCTACAGCCCCAATCACATTTGTTATTTATAGAGCGCTCTTCCCAGCCTTGTCATGGCCCAAGAAGTTTATATTTGTAATTCCATAAAGCTGTTGGAATTCTAGTGAGTTAATTTAATCTACCACTTTCAGTGCAACGTGGAAATTGTTTTAGGCTCAGTCAAAACGGAGACAATAGCTCCTCTGTCAAGAGTTGCTCAGGTGATCTTCCGCAACTGTTGTCTGATATTAGCCATTCTCTCTTCAGTGAATGGGAATCTCTTGTTTTAATCTGCATCTCTCAAGTGATCATTGATGTTGTAATTTTTCATATATTTATTTACCATTTTTTATTTTTCACCTGAGAAGTATCTATCCATTTCAGATGCCCATTTTCCCCTGGGTCTTTAAATTTGAAGGACTATCTAGTTTTTTTTGAATTCTTTATATATTCTAAAACTTAGTTCTTTGAGGAGCAGTTGAAAAAGATTTTTTTTTAATTTTGTAGGTTGTCTCTTCATTCTGATGGTGGTTTCTTTTGCTATGCAAAAACATTTTAATAATAAAACATCCCAGTTATTGATTCTTTGTGATAGTTCTTGTGGAATCAGGGTTTTGTTTATGATACTTTCCCTACATCAATGTCTTCAAGAGTTCAACCTGTTCTATATTCTGGCATATTTGGTGTACCTGCTTTAATATTTAGATGTTAGATTCATTTTGATTTTAGTTTAGTGCATGTTAAAAGATACATTAATTTTTGTCATGTGGAAAGCTAGTTTTTCCAGCACCATTTATTAAAGGGAACATGTTTCCTCCAGGGAACATGTTTGGCTCCTCTGTCAAGGACACAAGGTGACTGAGCGTGTTTAGAGATTTGTATGCAACTTTTAATCTGCTCCATTGAGCCTCATATCTGAGTTTTCCAGTACCATGTGGTTTTTATGACAGTAACTTGGTAGTATAATATCAAGCCAGGCATTGTGGTGTCTTTGAACTTCCATTTGTCACCCAAAACTACTCTTGCTATTCTGGTCTTTTATAGTTCAAATAAATTTTAGGATTGCCTGCTTTAATTCTGTGAGATATGTCACTTTACTAGACTGTTTGTGTTTGCCCTAGAGTCACTGCACATGTCTTTTATTATGATCACTCTCTCTGTACTTCTCTGAGAGATTACTTCTGATCTGAATTTTCCAACAGTCTTGTTCATATGCTTTGTTACTTCTGCTGTTACCATTTCAGAGCGTACAGGTAGGTGCCTTTTATATTATTCCATCTTGTTGCCCTCTGGTCTTACCTTTGATGAGCTGAAAATCTGAGGTTGCATTTTTTTTAAGTGTCTTCTCATTTTTTTTTTGTTTAATTCCTGGGTTGATGCTTATAAGTTGCTTATTATTATTAATTTTTTATTGCTAATATCTACAACTTTTGGGAAATTACTACTTCTCAGAGGTGTCTTCCATGTGTAGCTGATTTTTGGATTACGAGTATTAGTAAGATTTTTTTCTCTTTGCTTTATTGAGAATTAGAAGTCCCTGCTTACTTGGCCCAGTCCCTGGTACTTTGGCACTGCTTCACAATATTTTTATGACCCTTAGGCAATCTCAGTCTTGGTATACCAGGAAGAACAACTGATTAGAATAATTGTATCACCTTGGCTAAAGTGCTACGATCAGCAATAACAGCATGAAACAGCCTAGAAAATGACCATCTGTGGTAGCTATTAATCTGCCACCTTTAATTGTATTAACTAGATTTGTGGTTATACAGGAAACTCTAAAAAAAAAAAAACCCTAGAAAATTGTATGCAGTATGTAATTTGGTGATTTTGCCCTCAGGGAAGAAAATTTAGATATTGGGGGGAAATAAGAGAAAACCAATGAGAAGAAGAAATTAGAAAGAAGGTCGTAAGACAAAGGAAAAAAAAATGCCCATTTCAAAGTGTGTCTCTGCTATCACTGGTAGACAAAGTGAGCAAACAGAGTCCACATCCAGGTTGATTAATCCCAGAAAGCCCTCCATAGCTCTATGATAGTGTAGTGGGTAATCCCGGCTAGTATCTAGCTATGAGGCTTCAACACAATCTTTTCAGCTTGCAAAACTCCCTGTGTCTCCTGGCAACTTAAAGTTGGCTTCTTGATCTCGTACTGACTTGAGCTCGGCAGCCTTAGCATTACCCTTAGAACTGCTAGCTCACATTAAAATCAAATTTGTAGAAATATTATCTACCATTAAGACAAAACCTATGACAATGAGAATGAAGCACGGAGTAAAACTGTTTCTTTTTTTGTTAAAACCAGGTTTAACACAGGATACCTAATATGCCTACACCATAACTTAAAATATCTTTCAAAGGTTTTAAACCACTGAAGTTGATGGAACCTAAAAAGAATTAAACTGTCACCAGAAAAAGAAAAAGAAAACCCACATATCAGAAAACCTATCTTAGGTGAATCCCTCTTTAGTAGTTATGCAATAGCCTCAGAGATTAAATAAGCACTTTCTTGTATGCCTGAATCATGTCTATTGCATAATTACTTTCTTTCTAAGCCAGTGAAAGAAACAAAAGGAAAGAAGAGCTACATAAAGATTACAATTACTAATAATAGGCAGTTTTCCACAAAACGAAGTCTGTATTGTAAGTTGTATAATCTCAGCATCTTTAATTTTCTCCCAAAGATTATGGCTAAACAAAGTCAGATAGGACTTTATCTTTTCTTTTTCTTTTTATAAAGATAACCAATATTATACATTGCGGAAATGCAAAAAAATACAAATAAATATCTAGACGAAAATAAAAATTACAAGGTAGAAAGAGAGATCTGAGAAGATGCACAATTCTCTTCTTTCTTATGAACAAAGTCCCAGATTTTCTGATGGGTGTAGAATCCCCTAGATAAGTAACCTTTTCCCAGTCTCTCTTGAAGCTGTTGAGTGACCTTGTGATTATATCCTGGCCTGTTAGGTTAACTGGAAGAAAGTGTTCCCTTTTCACTCACTCTTCCTGCTGCATCTGCCATAAAAGACTTAGCTGCAAAGTAGGACTAAAAAACATAAAGATAAGTGTAAAGTACACAAAGAAAATCCTAACTTTAAAACTGAACTTTCAGAAAACTGAAGTTATCCAAGGTTACAATGCTGTTCTTCCCTTCCAAGGAACTCACTCCTAAATTCCTAAAAGTATCAAAGATACAAAAGGAGTGTAAATTTGGCCCCATGCATTTTACCTATAAATTGAACCAGTGTTTTTCTTCTAATACTGAGATGGGAGATTCAAGTGAGGCAAAACCAGCTGAGCAAACAGGCATGCTCTGCTCATGATAGACAGAATGCATGCGCAGAACACCAAACCGTGCACGCAGGACTAAGCAGAAAGCGCGACCTCAATTCTGCGTTTCCATCCATCTGGTACATAACTAGGTGGGCCTTTCATAGGACAGCTTAGACCTGGTATCAGGCCACGTGGGCATCTGGTTGGACTTTTATCCCAAATGCCTTGCTTTCCAAAGGGAAAGAAATTATTTAGAAAGCGGAGAAACAAAAGAGCCCTACAATTAACCTTATGGCCCTGTGAACTTTCTCAGTGGGCCACTGTTACCTTTAAGAGTATTGGTTAAGGCTGCTTCTCAGTGTCCCATTCTCACTGTGCAGAGTACATTTCTATTCAACCCTCAGTAAATGTATTACTTACTATTTTTCTTCACATCTCTTGCCTAAGTATTTGTTCAGGACACCAAGAACCTGGAAAGAATCTATGGAATTGCAAAATCAGTATCAATGCTATAGGACAAGGGCCCCAACACATTGGCAGTACCATGAGCTCTATCTCCAGTCACACTAGTTGTGACATTTGACTCTCACAGATACAACAGTGCTCTTGTGAACTACACTTGCAAGGGACCTAGACAGTGTACTCTATGAAAACCTAATCAGACCTCCTTCTCAAATCTTTAGCAAAAATTTCCTCCATGAAATTGGTCCCAGATGTATAAAAGGGTTTGGGACCACTTCTGTTGACTCATAGATTCCTCAAATTTCCTTCCTCAAGGAAATACCAGTACTAAGTGGTTTTATCCAAACTTTAAACACATGCACATGGTTTTCATTCCAAACTACTCCACTCATGGGTGACCTCAGAGAGTGTCTTAGTTACTCTTCTCTCGTTTCTGGGACAAATACCCGACACCTAAAATGAAGGAATGAAAGGTTTATTTAGCTCACAGTTACTGCGGGTTTCAGTCCATACTTGGCTGGCTCCTAGGCAGAGAGGCACATGGCAGAGAGTAGCAGTCCACGGCAGAAGCAAAGAGCAGAGGGCAATGGGAGGAATAGCGGCAACAATGGCCACGGAAAGGAAGTCAGTCTCCCTGGCTCTCTTATGTTACATTCAGGTTATCTGCCCCAGGCTGGAGGAAGTACTCACACCCATAATCCCAGCAGTACTAAGATCCCAGAGGATCATGAGTTAATGTCAAATTCTAGAAATCCCCACCCCAAGAATGTATGAGGCTTTGGGGGGACAACTAGATGCAAACCTTAACAGAGACATTACAATTATGTGTCCTAGAATACCCTTTTTGATTGAGTATATTAAAAAGCTCCAATCTCAGGCTATAATGTGCCTCTCTTTGGAGGACCCATTCTCTTTGTTTCTGAATGCATGCTTATTTAAATCTGCCTAGTGAAATCTCTCTGTGCCTCTCACTTATGTACTCCCAGTTTCTTAGTCTAACAAGTCAAGATCCTAATCCATGGATAAGGTGAATCGAGGTCCCTATCCCCTCAATTTGTGCAGTGACCTTGGAACTCCTTGGTCTTGTACAGTAAAAGTTGGAGAGGTTGGTGGAATTTGAAGTCACCCAGGGGTTCTATAACTGTGAAATAATGTTTACTTTTGGTTAATCCACCTCCACACTCTTTGGATAAAAGAAAGTCTTTCTTTTATCAGAGCCTATTCTTCTCTATTTCTTATCATTTATATTTTGGGTTTTTCATGTAAGAGAAAGCCAGCAAAGAGGAAGGCTTTATTGAGACAGAAAGAGAATGAGCCTGGACTATATCAGCCCTTTCCATGGTAACACTGATACTATCATCTAATAATTATTTTATTATCTCCTTCTTGAGCTTTTAAATAATTACACTTTTGCACTAGTACTTTAATTTTATCTTTAATTTTTATGTTATCCAGTTACTTTACTTTTCACAGGGAACTCAGGAAATAACTTCCTATTTCAAAGGAAGTTTTGTTCTCTTGAACTGTTATTATGAGCAGGCTTCAGACGCAAGCTATCTTCCCTCTTTTCAATCAGACTTTCAGTATGGGGGCTGTGATCAAACATCAATAACGATTTGTTAGAGTGGCTCAGAGGGGAACAGGAAAAGCTAGAGTCCACAGGCATGATTTTCATTGGGTACGGCCAGCACCGAGGGAATGAAGGTTTGGTATTTATAGGCAAGGAGGAAAATCATGATGTATGTGAAATTTTTTAATATTCATATGATATTGGGAATGAATCAGAGAAAAGCAAGTAAATCCCTGAGTAAGACAGCAATACTTGCTATAACACAAATTTATAGTACAGGAAATATAAAACACATTTTATGATTATGTTGAAAATGTAGCTTTTGATGTTACACTCAGCACTTTAAGATGATTGTGCTATATGCAGATCATATGAACAATACGGTGAATTCAAATTGCTGATTATTGATGTCATGGGTAGAATAACAGCATCCAAAGATAGCCACATCACAATCTTAGGAAGATGAGAACGGGTTATACCTCGCTCCCCATTAGAAACGATTACTAAAATATAGAAGAGAGTTGAGTGAATTGAATTCATAATACATTGAATGCATACATTCACTTCAATTGCTATATGAAATTTTCCCCTCTTATAAGTCATGAATAGAAAAGTCCCATGTTCTAGAAACATACTGGCCAGAAAACTCAAGGAATAAAAATTATAATTTATTTCTTTTTTCCCATTTACTTTTCTGGTGATTCACAGTTATTGTGTTTTTAAAAAACAAACAAACAAAAACAACAACAGAAAAAAACCCTGCTATCTATGATGTATTAAATTAAACAAATGAATTGAAAACAAAGTGAAACACTGTCTCTGTACTTTTAAAAACACTGTTTTGGGCCCCTGTTTTCAAGGAAATTTCAGAACCACAGATTAGTAGTATAAGCATCCCTTTGCAATGTCTTGGAAATGAAAATTCCTCAATCCAAACCTCTGAGTTAGAATTCAGTTGGAAAGCCCAACAGTTTGTGTCCTACCAAGTCCCAAATGATTCTGACACATGCTGAAGTTGGAGAACTGCTGCTGCAGGATGAACTACTTTATTAACTAACCCTTATACAATCCACCAAATGATCCTGAATTTTGCATGCATAAACTTATTTAATCTTCAGTTTTACAGATGAGGAAATGGAGTGGAGGTCGGCAAAGGTTCAGTGCTTGACTCAACATCACACTGTTAATAAGCTGCAATTATAACTGGGTTCCACAGTTCACACTCTGAACTTCTACACCATAAAGCTCCTGATTAAAATAACAGAAAAGTGTTCACTAGCTAGTGTGTTAAATTTCTCAAAAAACAACTGCTTTATAGTTATGTATTCATACATTTCCAAAAAGTTCTTAACCTCCAGTTCTACTTTTACTAGGATATATTTGGTCATATGATTTGTTCAGAGCCTCTTACATTATATTATAATTCAACAATTTTTTCATGGCAAAATTCTGCATTGTTAAAGATGTTTATTGTATTCTTAGCACATATGAGATACTTTACCACACAGGGGATGTAAAGATGTTTAATAAATAGTATAGCACATACAAAGCAATTAGGACATACAATGAAGTGTACAGGCTGGAAATTAACCCAATGCATGTCAATTGCAATTATTGCTAAGGTAATGCTTCTGCGTTTTCTGTTTATGATGAAAAGAGAAACTCAGAAATTTAATCATAAATTGGATCAGAAGATAGTTAATACCGCAGTAGAGAAATAAAATTATACTGCTAAAATTATTCTATTATGTTTTGCCTTTAAGTTTATAATAGTATTAATAAGATCAACACCTCTCTCTACCTTTGCCTTCTTTCTCCTTCTCCTTGATGCCCATGCAGGCCTCCTTTACTAATCATTTTACAAAGTCAGCATAAGATGGTTTCTAGAACCAAATTATAGATTCATTTCTCTCAAATAGAAAGGGGCAGAAATAAAACCTAAGGAAGAGCTAAGAACACATCTAAAGACAAATGTTCTAGCTCCTTAAAGCCCAGATTTCTAGGGTGGACATAATGTAATTTAAGTACTATCTAAAAATAGGATGAGGTGCCAACTTTCAGCATTCAACTTTTACATGTAACATTTTACTTAAAATATGGGAAAAATAGTAAAAAAAGTACAAAAGGTTAACCAAATGAGAAAAAAGTTCTAGGACTCTCCAGTACTATTAAGAGCTAACAAAAATCTTGAATTATTCAGTGTTTAAGTCCATTTTTACAGTTCAAAATCTTTTATAAAAATTATATCAGAACACATGTTGCAACTCAGTTTTAGTTCTCAACGTCTGTTCTGACTGTCCACATATATTAAAAAAATCTAATTAACTCCTTAATGTTCAGTTCTTTATGATGGTAACAATACCCTTGCAATTAAATAACCAGAATAATGACAGATTTGGAAGAAACATAGTTCAAAACATTTCTAGATGAATACTGAGTACAACTTGATGGAGAGCTCCAGTGACTCCAATATGGAATTAATGTTCAATTACATTTATCTTGCCATGCTTTGTACACATCATGACAGATTTGGAGAAGCCACTGCCAATTATTAAATTTCATAGTTTACTCATAAGAGATCCCATCCTTAGAGCCCAGCAGTGTGGAGCAATCCAGTGGGGTACAGAAGCACATAGGGTGGAGTAGCCCCACACAGTGGGACATTGTATATCAAGGGGCCCTGCACAGCCAACAGTTGGTTAAGTGAGGTAAATTGGCACTGTGTTCCATACACATGTGGAACAGAAGTGGGGGGGTGGTAACTGCTATTCTATGTCAAAAAGGTTCAGGGAAAACCCCAGCATCAGAACAATTCCAGATGACTTCACTGCCAAAGTCGTGAAGTGGAATAAAGAAAGAACCATCCAGTCATAGTGGGTGGACTCCTAGCATCTGAGAAGCAGTCTAAAAGGAATTCTCCTCAAATGTAGCAATTGGAACCCCCAGACTCTACTACAGTAGCCACAAAAAGCCAAGCTTAGCCCTAAATACAAAAGACAAGTGGCATCCTTGTGGTGCTCAACCAAGAGAGCAGCCTTGGCCCGGTGGCACAAGCAGGAAAGCAGTCTTGGACCATGCTGGGACAAGGGCACTTCCCCATCCTGTGGCCATCAGGTAAGAGGAGCTAGTCATAGGGAATAGAGGAAGCTATGCAAGGTCCAGAAGGAACCAAGTCTAGGAACAACCCCAAGGTTTCTTTACCTCAGAGTGCCAGAACAACTGAGAAGTCCACATCTGAAATATTGTCAGCTGCAGACCAGCACCAGCCCCCATGTCCAGAAGCCAAGATCAGCCCTGTGCACTGCACATTGTCTCTTCTCCTTCTGATTTGTCTCAATATCCCCTTCCCTGCTGCCTTCCTTCCTTCCTTCTTTCCCTCCCTCCCTCTTTCCTTTCCTTTTCTCTTCTCTTCTCTTTTTTCTCTTCTTTTCTCTTTTCTCTTCTTTCTTTCTTTCTTTCTTTCTTTCTTTCTTTCTTTCTTTCTTTCTTTCTTTCTTTCTTTCTTTCTTTCCACTCCTCTGTTCTCTAGTTTCAAAAACTTAGGTAATCATCCTTTTCCTTACAGTCTTGCTTCTGCTAGATTTTGCCTTATTCATCTCTATGTTTTGTCCCTGTATCTCTCTTAAATATCCCCCAAACAAGATAAAAACAATTTACCAAGGGGAAACTCATTTAATATAGTGCCTGATACAGATTTGATTTTGTTATATAACTGTACAGCTTGCTTCTGTGGTTATAGGTACTAAATTAATAACTTCCAGTTTGTCAGTTGCTAGACTGTACTTGATACTATTCTTATTGCTAATTTTACTGCATTAGCCAGGATGTCATACAAGTTTCAATCAGCTTCTCTTTAGTACGACAACACTGCAACTGTCTGGGACCATAACCATCACCATAGTCCAGTATCAGAGAACAGGGTGCTAAGCCAAATAGACATTAACTTTTCATCCTTAATAAATTGGAATGGTGGGTTCTTGGGATAGACACAAAAGTTAAGAACTACACCTAGAAAACATTTCCACACTCAGGAAACATTTCTGATGAATAAACCTTTCCTACAGGAGCCTTGATACTAGTAATAAAGCTACATACACCATAATAAATCTACAAGCACAAACAGAAAATAAAACAAAACTTAACAATAGAAAATGAGAAGATTCAGAAGCAAAATGCAACCTCAGACTTCCAAATAACCAAACTCCAGAGCATAATTAAACAGAAAAAACTGGAAGCCACACACTGGAATTTTCTGAAATAACAGTAGCAGGGATAAAAATTGGAGGATGTGGCTACAGTAAAAATAATCTCTCAGGTAAAACAGAAATGATGATCAAAATGAAAGACAGGTACAATGAATCTAAAGTAGACACAGGCAAAATAAAATATAGGAGGAGAGTAGGAAAAGGATGGAAACCATGAATGCACCAAATAGGAAAGAAACAGAAGCCATAAAATAAATCCAAACAGACATTCACAAGACTAAAACTTCCATTGAAAGTATACACAATGCACTGAATGAAGATGAAGATAGAATATCAGATCTAGAACATAGTACTGATGTTTGTTATAACTAAAAGAAATATTACAAACAGCAAGAAACATTGAATAATCAACTATTGGGCTACAAGATGAAGCAAAGAAAAGCAACATGAGATTGATTGGAGTTAATGAAAAAGCCAGAGATAGTGAAAATACCATTAAAAAAATCTCACTACACAGAAGTAATAGCAGAAAACTTCTCAAACATAGAAAAACAATTTGACATATAAATGAGTCATATAGAACAACAATTAGCCATGAGCAAAATACATCTACATCAAAGCATATAATAGTCAATTTTCCAGAACTCCAGCACAAGAATGGGAAAATTAAAAAAAAAAAAACCAATGTTCAACAAAGGAAAACCCATTAGATTCATAGCAGACATATCAACACAAGCCCTCAAGTAAGGAGAGCTTGGATTGAAATAGTTGAGGCCTTAAATGAAAACAATCCCCAACTCATACAGATGAACTCCTTCAGAATCAATGTAGAAATAAGATATTTCCATGACAAGGAAAAACTGAGGAAATTCATGAACAAACCAGCTTTGGAAAATTCTCTGAAGGATATGTAAAGACAGATAAGGAGGTCCACAATTCCAAGAACAGCAGGCAGGCAAGCAGGTGAACACAGGAGAAAGACAGGGCACTAACAAAATAAGAAAGGATAAGTAATATATATCAGTTATAACATTGCACATTAATGGTCTCAACTCACCCATCAAAAAAAAAAAAAAAAAAAATAGATGGACTGGTTCAAGAATCAAAATCCAAAATGCCACACATAGAACACATTTAACTCAAAAACAAATTCACAGACTGAAAGTCAACAGATGGAAAACAATGCTCCCAGGCCAGAGATATAGCTCAGTAGACTAACTGCCTGCCTTGCAAGCACAAGGTCCTGAGTTCAATCCCCAGTACTGCCAAAAAACAAAGGAAAGGAAAAAAAGAAAACAATACTCCAGATGACAGGAACCTCCAGGAGAGCAGCAGTAGCTATTCTATTTGAAGAGTATACAAAATTCAAGCCAAGACTGATTCAGAGGGACAAAGAAAGTTACTACCTACTTTTTAAGGAAATACTTCCAGCAGAAGAGATAGCAATTATAAATACATGTTCACCAAATACTAAAGCAACCAACTAAATAAAATTAACATTAATGGACACGAATGTCAATTAAGTACTAATACATTTACCCCCTGTCACAAATAGACAGATTGCCTAGGTAAAAAAGTCAGCAAAGAGACAAAGCGGCGGGTTGAGGGCTTCTCGCGTTGCCACTCCTGTGCTCGCCCAGTCCACCGCAGGTGTCAGGTATTTTGTCCCAGCAACAAGAGAAAAGTAACTAAGACACTCTTGGTTCAATTCCCAGTACCTCAAAACAACAGTGGCAGCAACAAGACCTAGAGAGAATTCTAAACATTTCATGAAATGACTGCTGTCCACACTGGCAACATAAACTTCAAATGGGACCCCAAAAGTCTAGAGATCAGGACTCTGGCAGTTGAAAGACTGTTGGAGCCACTTGTTACACAGGTTACAACGTTGGTCAACACCAATAGCAAGGGGCCCTCTAATAAGAAGAGAGGTCGTTCTAAGAAGGCCCATGTTTTGGCTGCATCTGTTG